>VUYV01000549.1:14666-40598 GCA_008711295.1 Anarhynchus alexandrinus
TTCTTTTGGCCCCAATTAGGTCAACCCTGTCCTGAAAACTTCCCCGGGGAAAAGCCCCCCCCCCCCGGCTCATCCGAATTTCAGGCTGCAGGAGGGAGCCAGGTCCCTTCCCTACACCTCGAAACGGGCTGGGGGGAGCGGAGGGGGGACCCCGCAGAGAGCCGTCGGCTCCAGCAGACCCTGTCCTGGGATCCCCCCGACCCCATACGCAGGAACAACACGCGGCTGACGGCTGCACCCATCCAGCTGGAAAAAGCACCGTCTCCAGCTGAAAATGGAGCTTTTTCCATGGGTACTTTTTGCACTTTGGTAGTTTTTACGGTCCGTTTCATTGTTCGTCTGCCTCCGGTCCTGGACAGAGGGAGGAGGATCTGCCTCCGGTCCTGGACGGAGGGAGGAGGGTGGCAATGACCTCTGCAGAATTCAAGGTTGGACCAAAGAGGCTATAAAAAATTTTTTTTCCAAATCAGCAGGATGAGAGCAGCCTCCAGAACCAACCCACAAAACCATCCCAGGCAGGACACAAACCTCAGGAGTTCCTCCCCAAACGGGGATTCACCTCTCGGAGATGTCACCCGTTGGCCATGAAGACCATCGCCCCCCTCAGCAGAGACCCCTCTGTTCGCTCCGCTCGCGTCCAACCTCCGAACAAACCCAAAAACTCCGGACCTTTTCCGTGCCCGACCAGCAGCTCACGTCCCTCCCTCCCCTCACACCGAGACGTAACACATCTCTGGGAATAGCTCTGTTTTGAACGGATTTCAAGAGGCGGCTGTTAACTACAGTTAACTTTGGGAGCTCCTCCAGCACTCTTGGCCACCGGCAGCCCCCCCGCCTGCCGCGGAGCGAGGAGAAGGCTGAGGAGCATCTGCCACCTCCACGGCAGAGCCCACCCCACCGCGGATCCGGAGGAGGGTCTCGTGCAGCGACAGCGGACACCCAACGCATCGGCGGGACGCGGCGGTGTCCCACCGTCCCCTATCCAACACTCCCCCCCCGAGAACGTTCCCTCCCTCGTTTCGGCCGCTGGCTGCCGTCCGGGGAGGGCTGTCCCCGCCGCGCGCGGGGTTCAAGTGACAGCAGAAGCACCGGCACGTTGGGAGAAACCCCCCCCCAAGGACAGTGACAGCCGACCGAAAATGTGTAATTCAAGTATTGCCCCTAAAGTTTGGCCGCTTCTTCCACAGCTCCGAACGCCGCAGAGCATCTCCATCCACCCCCATGGGGAGCTCGGGGGGGGGCACAGGGAGGTTGGAGGGGGGATGGGGACGGACGCAGGGGACGGAGCAGTGCAGGAGAGCTCTCCCGACCCACCGCGGAGCAGCGTTGTGCGTTTTCACCCCAGGCAAACCCAGCGGGGACGGGACGGGACGGGACGGGACAGGCTCCGCGCCCATTCCCAGTGCCCGGCCAGCACCAGCTCTCCCTGCTCTGCTCTCCCTTCCCACCCTCGCCTGCGCCTCTCCAGCCCGGAACGGGGAAGGAAGGAGTGAAAATACCGTTATCGCCGTGCCGCCAGGGAGAGGACCGGCTTCTCCCCGGCTCTGGCAAGGGGACACTCGCAGCTCCCCCGTTTCACCCGTCCCGCAGCCCATCACCCGTCCACGCGCACCGGCCCGCGCCGCGGCGTCCTCGCCTCCGGCGGCTCTTTTTTGGAGAGCAGCTTCTCCGGAGACGCGCGCGCCGGGTGCTGGCACCAAGTCGGGACACTTCAGGCGCCGGAGCGGGCTCGGCTGGAGGGAAGGTTTGCCTTTGCGGCATAGGGATAAGTTGGAAGATTCAAATCTTCAGCAGGCGGAGAGGCAGCGACGTTCCCGTTTCCCCCGCGCAGACGCTTTTTTGCCCCACCGCCGACATTCGCTGTGCGTTTGAGTCGAAGCAGTCGCGTTTATCGGCAGTTCCGCCGATACCTCGGTGAGAGCCGGAGGACTACAGCCGAAGGGAGGGAACGCAGCGGCGGCCGTGGAGGGACCAACGCCGGTCCCCGCGCGGAGGGGGGGACGGTGGCTGTAGACCGGAGGAGCTCCGGTTTCACCGAGGGTCGGGATATGCTCTTCAGCGCGTTTCGGGGCAGCTCCTCCGTCCTGATAACCACTGCCCCAACAGCGCAACGCAAAGTCAGTAGTGAGTAGAGTCCGATGAGGTATTTCTACAGGTTTTGAAGCTTAGTTATGAGTTCCATTCGGAAGCCAAATCCTTTTTTTTTTTAAAAATAAACGCGCTTTTTCTCCGAGGCCAGAGGTGACGGCGAAGAAAGGGGGGGAGGGATGTGTCAGCGCCCTTCGCAGCAACGCCGGGCAGAGGCGGACGATCGGCATTTTCCCGGGCTGCTTTAAGATCCGCACGACCGTGTCTAAACCCGAGGACGCAGATCACTGCCGAGACCAAAGCCCTGGCAGCTCCCGAGCGACCGCGGGCAGCTCGGAGGGCGCCCACCCGGGATGCGCCCACCCCGGCCACGCACGGCACCGCGTTTTCGGCCCGCGCCGCTGCGGGACGGAGCGTTTCCTTCGCTGGGGCCGAGAGGAACGCTCGCTCCTTCAAATACAGGAGGGGGAAGAGGCTCCTCCGGCCTTCCCGGCATCACTCCGGGCAAACTTTAAAACTTGAAATGCAAACGCTTTGCAGTTGCTGTGGGTGGATGAAAGAGCAGACGGGGATTTGAAGGGGTTGAGGGGGGGAATTCGAGCCGGTGCCAAGCCCAGAAACGCAGCAAGAGCTACCACCTCTCTTGGCTTCACCGTTCCTGAACTGCTGGTGGTTCCACGGACATCCCAGGAGGAGGAGGAAGCAGCAAGCAAGCTCGGAGAGATCAGATGCCGTTCCGGAAGAACCCTCGGTTATCTTGCTTCTTGCTCCAAGTCACCCCGAAGACGCCTCTTAATGCCCCAACGACGCCTCTTAATGCCCCAACGACTCCCGATGAGGATCCTTCACGGCTCTACGGAACGCCACCTCATTCACAGCTTCTGGACGCAGCCAGAGAAGGGCTAAAAGTGCACATCCCGCGGCTCTGCGGGACCGAGGTGGCCGCGGCAAGTCCCTTCGGGCCACGGACCGCCGCGGCCGTTACAGCAACGCCTTCGCCACTTTCCTTCCGCTCACCGCAGGGGTTCAGCGACACCGAAGGCCCCCGCAGAGCGGCGGCCCCCGCTCCCCAGGGCGGCAGAAGGGCTCCAGGACACACAAACCGGCTCACGCGCTCTTCATTCCTTGGACCCAACTTAAAAGCATACAGGACCGCCCCGCAAATCCAGTCGCAAAGCTCAGCTGCCCCAGAATAGGTTCGGGTCCTCTTCTCCCAAAATCCCGGGAAGCAGGGGAGCTGGGCGGCTGTTCGGAGCTCCCCAGAGGTTATTCCACGCGATTCGGGCTCGGTTTGTCTCCGAACAGCTCCGTGGCGGCATTCCCTCCTGGGGAGGGCCAAAGAAGAGTCCTGCCGTAACGCCTGGAGCAGATGATCTTCCCAAGAGAGTCCCCTCTGTCTCTCTCTCCCCCCACCTTGAGGTTTCCACGGGAGGATAATAAAATTCAGCTGATCATAAGACAGTATTTCTCATGCTGAAAATAAAACCAGGAGGGGAAAAAAAAAAAAAAAGGAGGACATAAAAAATAAAACTTTCAAAAAATTGTAAATAGTGCCGTGACATTCTTTGTTCTGCAAGGAGTCCGCGAGCTGCGCTCAGCCGCCTCCGAGACCCCTCTCCCCCTCAGCCGGGAGCCGAGGCTCTCGTTCCCCTTCCGCCGCGCTCCTCGGGAGTCTCGAACCCTCTTCTCTGTACAAAAGAGCTTGAGAGCAGAAGCGGCACCGCAGAAGCAGCTTCCCCGTCGCGTGCCTCCTTCCCACCACAGCCCGGCTCGGGCTACAGGATGGCAACAATCAAATTCCTATCGGGAAGAGAGAAGGAAGAGGGATCAAACACCCCCCGGCTGGATGCGGCGGGGTCCACCCCAGACCGCAGGCTTGCGCGGGCGCAGACACGCAGGAGAAAGCGGCACACGCCGCGTTCCCCTCCCCGAGGGAAGGTGGGAAGCGGGAAAAGACCACGGAGCGAACAGCCACGACGGCTTTGGGAAGGTTCCACGCTTCCTTTGCAATCGGAGGGAACAGAGAGATTTACGTTTGACCCCCCGCCCCGGGACGGGGCACGGAGCAGCAGCGGCGCCCACGTACCATCAGTGACAGCAGCAAGACGGGCGAGGAACCCTCGCTACGTGGAGGATTCGGTCTCCTGCTTCTGTTTGGAGATGAGCTGAGCCTCCTTCAGCGACAGGTACACCTCCTCCTGCGGGTCGTAGTAGTAGAACTTGCGGATGTAGGAGATCAGGGGCCTGGGGGAGGTACGGGCAGAGGTTTTAACGCTGAGCCACGACCACGCCAACCTCCACAAAGCATAACCAGAACCTCTCCCACCCAACCCAGCACCGTCACCTCCCGCAGGAACAGGCTGTGGCACCGGCGGGTAACACCTCACTCCTGAGCTGGTCACCGCTCCCCACACGCTTGGCAATCCCCAGCACAACTCCAGGCTGGGTGGGGAATGGCTGGAGAGCCGCCCTGAGGAGAAGGACTTGGGGGTGTTGGTGGCTGGGAAGCTCAACATGGGCCAGCGATGCGCCATCGCAGCCCAGAAGGCCGACCGTATCCTGGGCTGCATCAGAAGAAGCGTGGCCAGCAGGGCGAGGGGGGGGATTCTGCCCCTCTGCTCTGCTGAGACCCCCCCGCAGATCTGCCTCCAGCTCTGGGACCACCAACAGAAGGACACGGAGCTGTTGGAGCGGGGCCAGAGGAGGTCCCGGAGATGCTGCGAGGGCTGGAGCCCCTCTGCTGGGAGGACAGGCTGGGAGAGTTGGGGGGGTTCAGCCTGGAGAAGAGAAGGCTCCGGGGAGACCTCAGAGCCCCTTCCAGTCCCTAAAGGGGCTCCAACAGAGCTGGGGAGGGACTTTTTACAAGGGCATGGAGTGATAGCACAAGGGGGAATGGCTTCACACTGGAAGAGGGGAGATTTAGATGAGATATCAGGAAGAAATTCTTCCCTGTGCGGGTGGTGAGCCCCTGGCACAGGTTGCCCAGAGAAGCTGTGGCTGCCCCATCCCTGGAGGTGTTCAAGGCCAGGTTGGACGGGGCTTGGAGCAACCTGGGCTGGTGGGAGGTGTCCCTGCCTTGGGTTGGAACCCATCGAGGTTGACACTCCATGATCTTCAAGGTCCCTTCCAACCTAAACCATTCTATGATTCTACGCATCCCTACCCACCACAGGACATCTCTCTTGCTGTGCCGAGGCTGAAGAAGTCAACTACGCCCTCCCAGAGCCCTTGCTGCAGACACAGACACCTTCTCATGGCCTGCTGCGGCGGGGGTCACGGAGGAAACCAGAGAGACTCGTCCCCAGCCCAGTTCTTGAGACTTACTTGGGCAGCGGGAGCTCGGGGATGTGGTCTATTCGGACCAACTGCCTGATCCGAAAGCGGCAAAGGTGCTGAAGGGATTTGACGTTGCTGAACCTGGAGACTGGGTACAGGAGCTGGACGGGCGTTGGAGGGAGACCTTGGGGAAAAAAAAAGCAATATTGGAGATAAGGGTTCTATTAGAAAGGAACCGCTACCAATTCAGAAAGGGAGAGCCGGCTCTTGGGCAGGGGAGCTCTCTGCAAGGCGGCGTCTGACAGCCCACCTCCCCAGGAACCCACCGCTTCAGAGCGGTGAAAGGGTTCAAAGGGACTTTGAACCCAACATAAGAAGGGTCCCCAACATAAGAAGGACATGGACCTGCTGGAGCGTGTCCAGAGGAGGGCCACGAGGATGATGCGAGGGCTGGAGCACCTCTCCTATGAGGAGAGGCTGAAAGAGTTGGGGCTGTTCAGCCTGGAGAAGAGAAGGCTCCGGGGAGATCTTATTGCGGCCTTCCAGTCCCTAAAGGGGCTCCAGGAGAGCTGGGGAGGGACTTTTTACTGGGGCATGGAGTGATAGGACGAGGGGGAATGGCTTCAAACTGGAAGAGGGCAGGTTTAGATTGAACATGAGGAAGAAGTTTTTCCCTGTGAGGGTGGTGAGGCACTGGAACAGGTTGCCCAGAGAGGTTGTTGAGGCCCCATCCCTGGAGGTGTTCAAGGCCAGGCTGGACGTGGCCTTGGGCAACCTGGGCTGGTGGGAGGTGTCCCTGCCTATGGCAGGGGGGTTGGAACACGATGATCTTCAAGGTCCCTTCCAACCTAAACCATTCTATGGTTCTATGACTTTGATACCCTTTTGGCTGCAAAATACCTCCAGCCTTCCCAACACGGCACCGACAGTTCCGATGCGATGGGGCGGCCGTGGAAAAGCAGAGCCCGGGGATGCTGCGAGCTCCAAACCCCCCCCGCTTCTCCCAGGACCGGTGGGCGAAGCATCGCTTTAGACGGAGAAGCATTTTCCAAGGATGGAGAAGAAAGCCAAAGCAGCATGACCGGCACGTAGGCTTTGCTGGGCATAAGCCTTTGGGTAGATCTAGCGAGGCGGTAAAAAAAAGCTGAGGGATTCGGTCAGCTCCAGCTGAGCCAGAGCCGCTCATTCTTGGGGTCACGAGGCTGTGCACAAAGGCAGCTCCGCGCCAGCCAGCTCCCCACGCAGGGCTGAAAGCGAGTGGCATCCAGCCCTCTGTCCCCATCGTCCCCCCCCCCAACAGCCCCACCCCCTCCCCCTCCCCCCAAGTTAAGAGCCCCAACGGAGCCCACAGCGCCGAGGGGTCGGCAGGAGCACCGGGAGGGATCTTTGGGAGCCGGGTTCATGCACAGCATAAGGTTTTATCTGTCTTTACGGAGGGATTCAGAGGTAGTTACGCTCTAACCCCCCTCCCGCTGGCTTCTCTCCGAGGGCAGCGGAGTGAGAGGAGAAAAGGGAATGCTCTTCACACTAAGATGGGCTCAAAACTGCTGCGGGCAGCTCGGGAAGCTGCGAGCCAGCTTTTGAGAAAGCAAAGAACAGCGATCAATTGAAGGCTGGATTCTCTCCCCCCTTCCTTATATTCTCCTACCAAAAAGGAATCAGCCTCTGGGAGCTGAGCCAGCGGCTCCGGGGACGCAGCGGCAGCCGCACGCCTCGCTGCCGGGAGCGAGCCGCACACAGCCCCCTCCTCCGAGCGGCGCTTCACATTTCAGCAGGAGAACGGCACTAACGAGCACACTGGGGAGACGCAGATCCTAAATATTCTCCCGCTTTAAAAAAAATAAAATAATAAAAGAATCGGGCAGCAGCGTGAGACTTTGTTTTTCGAGGATGGAGGTGCAGCGGCGCCAAGAAGCGCCCGGGTCCATCGCCGCACGCGGAGGGAGAGGTGCAGGGCAGCTGGATGGAGAGGGGCACCGGGCAGCAAGGGACTCCTCAGCAGGTGCCCACCTCTGTTTTTGGGGGGGGTTATGTTATTTTTTGATGATAATTTTCTAGAACAAGTCCTTTCTAAAGTATTTGCCTGGAGCCCTAAGCACTCAAAGCCTTATTCTCGAGCGGCAGAGATCTCAGCAGCAGGAAGGTAAAAGCATCTTTAAGTTGAAATGATTTTCCGGAGGACGGGTGCGTTGCAAGACCAGCTGTACAGCGCGCCCCTCCCCAAAGCACGGCCGCGGTATAAATCAGCTTTCCGGTTATTGGTGGTCTCTGCAGCAGAGGGCAACACTGAACAGGTCTGGGCTGCGACTGCCGCGCTGCTGGGAACCCCGAAAAGGGAACCCCCATCTCCCCCGCTCCCATCTCGTCTACGCCACAAACAATTTGGGCGGAATCCTCTCCACGCCGCAGCGCCACGGAGAGGTCGCCGTCGCCACCAGGGCCCGCAGGTGTGATGGCAACACGGACAAGGAGCAAATTTACTGTCATTTCACTTGGCGGATTTACCGCAGCGCTCCTCTCGCTCCTGCCCCTCTCCGCTCCGCTGCCGCCACCCGTCTCACCTCGGCAGCGCTCCCATTCCTGCTCGGTTTTGTTCAAAGCATCGCCGCTCACCCGCCCCCCCCCTAAATTCTGTCCTGTGCTGTCACCATCTCGCACAAGTCGGTACTGGGACCTGTGCTGTTCAACATCTTTGTCGGCGACATGGACAGTGGGGTGGAGTGCACCCTCAGCGAGTTCACCAATGACACCAAGGTGTTTGGCGAGGTAGACACGCTGGAGGGGAGGGATGCCATCCAGAGGGACCTGGAGAGGTGGGCCCAAGCCAACTTCATGCAGTTCAACGAGGCCAAGTGCAAGGTCTTACATCTGGGTCACGGCCATCCCAAGCACAGCTCCAGGCTGGGTGGGGAATGGCTGGAGAGCAGCACTGAGGAGAAGGACCTGGGTGTGCTGATCGACGAGAAGCTCAACATGAGCCACCAATGTGCCATCACAGCCCAGAGGGCCAACCGCATCCTGGGCTGCATCAGCAGCAGTGTGGCCAGCAGGGCGAGGGGGGGATTCTGCCCCTCTGCTCCACTCTCGTGAGACCCCACCTGGAGTACTGCATCCAGCTCTGGAGTCCCCAGCAGAAGAAGGACATGGACCTGCTGGAGCGTGTCCAGAGGAGGGCCACGAGGATGATCCGAGGGCTGGAGCACCTCTCCTATGAGGAGAGGCTGAAAGAGTTGGGGCTGTTCAGCCTGGAGAAGAGAAGGCTCCGGGGAGATCTTATTGCGGCCTTCCAGTCCCTAAAGGGGTTCCAGGAGAGCTGGGGAAGGACTTTTTACTGGGGCATGGAGTGATAGGACGAGGGGGAATGGCTTCAAACTGGAAGAGGGCAGGTTTAGATTGAACATTAGGAAGAAGTTTTTCCCTGTGAGGGTGGTGAGGCACTGGCCCAGGTTGCCCAGAGAGGTTGTTGAGGCCCCATCCCTGGAGGTGTTCAAGGCCAGGCTGGAGGTGGCCTTGGGCAGCCTGGTGTGGTGGGAGGTGTCCCTGCCTATGGCAGGGGGGTTGGAACTCGATGATCTTCAAGGTCCTTTCCAACCTAAACCCTTCTATGATTCTATAAGTAAGGGGCATATTTGCCTATTTGGCAGACTCTTCCCTTCCTTTCACACTGGATATTTTTGGCCAGCTTTCTGCTACCCCAGGACAGACAAGAGAAAACCAGAAAAAAAAGTAGATCCAGAAGATACCGGTCCAGTTGCCTGCCCGGATTTAGCAGGAGGGAGATGTGAGCCCCTTTAACGAACCGGAGTTTGATGGATGAGGAAACAAGCTCCCCGCGATCCCAACAGCGTGCAATCAAACATGCTTCGACAAAGCTCCGCTAACACTCCCTCCTCGCTTGCGAGCGCCCGCCCGTCGATGGCATCACCGTCCCCCCCCCGGGGACTCCGAATCTACAGGATCTGTCGCTTGAGGCTCACTTTGAGCTCGCAACTTGGAAACGCTCCCAACGCGCTCCGCTTAACGTCTCCCCCCTCGGCAGTCCCAGGTGGGGCTCAGCCAAGGGAGAACCGGGAAACTACAAAGCACGGAGTGGTTCCTAAGAAGAGCAGTACTGAGACTGGGGGAGGGAAGAAAGAGTTTTAGTAGTCAAATAATTGCTTGTTGAGGCAGTAGCTTCCCAGTCTGCAGCTCCATTTGCCATAGCGCGATAGGATCACATTTCCATACCGCTGGAAAGAAAGGTTTGGGAAGTCTCCTTACCACCACGAGTAAGTGGTGCAGCTGCTGAGCGACAGATCTGCTCCTCAGGAACCTTCTGAGAAGTCAGTGGGTGAGGACGCAGAGCGGGGCACTGAGCGCAGCAGCCCAAATCCGTGTTCCTCTGGCTCTCGAGGACACACCAGCAGAGCAAAACATCCCCCGGAGCCAGAGGGGAGACTCACCTGGAACCCTGGATCGGAGGAAGTAAAGAAACTTCCCGTTTTTGGAGTGCATGATCGCTCTCTTTATGAACTCCACCACGGACTGGCAGCGGTCTTCAAACTTGGGATGGCACCACAGGCTGAAGGTCCCTTCCAAGAGAAAAGAAAAGGTTTCAGGTTATAGGAGGACAGGTGGCAGGAGGAGACACGGAGTCACGAGTTTGATGTTCTCAACGAGAAGGTGAATGCCGACTACTTCTCGCACAGCTGGGACGAGGCAGGGCACGAAGAGGAAGCACCAGTGGCACCAGCTTGCAGGGATGCTGTTCCACTGGAACCAGTGCTCTTGGAGAAGAGCTGAGGATACGCAGAAAGACACGACAAGGTGACCACTGTACCCCAAGCACGGCCACAAGCCCTGCTTGCCTGAACCTGCGAACAGCCTGCAACCACTGCTGGGGCTAAAACTTAAACTACCAAAAGGTGCAGAGCATTAGGAGACACCGCCGCAGCGCCCCGTCAACAGCCCTTCCCAAAAAAGCGCATCAGAGCGGTTCAGCCCCCACGCAGAGGCACGTTAAGAACCAGCGATGCGGGCGCTGAAGGCCTCTGCCGGCCCCGCGGCTGCCAAGGATCCCATTTCAGAGCAGGCACAGGAGCAGCTCCACGTTCTTGCTGTTTCAGACATCCAAATTCAAATTCCTGCCGAGCTAGAACCAGGGTGGAGCTACACCGACCGCCCCCCCGCCATCCTGCCACCCGACACGCCGTACGCGTGGAGCTCCAGTGGCAAACAACGAAACTGGAGACGGGCGACAGAGGGCAAACAGGTCCTCTAACCTGTTTACAGACGTCTTAAATAGGTTAGCGTACGCCTCGAGTCACACCGGTCTCTCGATTTCGGCGCTGCGAACAGACACCCCCTCGGAGCAGAACGCCGTTCACCCCCCCCGAACCACCAAAGCGCTGCCCACACACCCCCCCCCACATCTCCCTTTCCACCTACAGGTTTGTAAGCGCTTCAACAAGAGCACAGAGCTTCACCAGAACGGGAAGAGAAGGGCTCAGTTTAGGACGGAGCCCGTCGGGAGCCCGACCCCGGGGAGGCAAATTCCAGCGGGAGGTGTGTGACAGCGCCGATCCGCGCCAGCGCCGTCACCCGGAGCCAAAAAGGCGGCGGAGAGACTTGGAAACCACCCTGCATCCACATAAACCCCTCGCGCTCAGGAGAAGGCACAGCCAAGCTGGAAGCAGCCAGTAAAAATGTCAAGCCAGGTGCTTTTTTTTGGAGGAGCAGCTCCCCCAGCAGCGTGGCAGCACCGACCTCCTACAGAAAAACTAAAGGCGGCAGCGCCGGAGGACGCCCAGCGCTCGCGGCGTTCTGCGGGGTGGGCAGCAACCAGCAGAGGGGCTGTACGCAGCCCCCAACATCTCAAACGCACCTCGGTCCGGTAGGTTTTACCGGGGAAAAGATACCTCTCACCCCCGCCACGGAGCAGTTTGGGAGCAACACGCTGGGCATCGGGGATCGGTGAGCACAAAAATAAGTCATTCTTCTCAGGAACCGGCAGTCTCACATCTGAAGAAGCACTTAAAAGTGGCCAGAAGATGCAAAGGACAAAGCACAGACACCAGTGTCCCCAGCCCGCCTAAAAAAAGATGGAGAAATTCCAGTTTCTTCCTCTCCTCTACCTGAAACCCGACGGTCGGGCGTTTCTCTCTTCACCGTTCCCTCAGCTTCGCCGTTCGTCATCTTCATCGCTCCACCGAGGCGCGCAGGTCTGCAGTTTCCCACGCTGCCGCAGCACGGTCGGCGCGAGGAGGTGGGTCCTGGCCAGGGGCGGGAGGGGGGAGCAGAGCGCTGCACCCAAAACCGAAATCCTTCATGCCATGCACACCTCATGCAGTTCAACAAGGCCAAGTGCGAGGTCCTACATCTGGGTCGGGGCAATCCCAAGCACAACCCCAGGCTGGGTGGGGAATGGCTGGAGAGCAGCCCTGAGGAGAAGGACCTGGGGGTGCTGATTGATGAGAAGCTCAACATGAGCCACCAATGTGCGATCACAGCCCAGAAGGCCAAACCCTTCCAAGGCTGCATCAGAAGTGTGGCCAGCAGGGCGAGGGGGGGATTCTGCCCCTCTACTCCACTCTCGTGAGACCCCACATGGAGTACTGCCTCCAGCTCTGGAGTCCCCAACAGAAGAAGGACGTGGACCTGCTGGAGCGTGTCCAGAGGAGAGCCACGAGGATGATGCGAGGACTGGAGCACCTCTCCTCTGAGGAGAGGCTGAAAGAGTTGGGGCTGTTCAGCCTGGAGAAGAGAAGGCTCCGGGGAGATCTCATTGCGGCCTTCCAGTCCCTGAAGGGGCTCCAGGAGAGCTGGGGAGGGACTTTTTACTGGGGCATGGAGTGATAGGACGAGGGGGAATGGCTTCAAACTGGAAGAGGGCAGGTTTAGATTGAACATTAGGAAGAAGTTTTTCACTGTGAGGGTNAGGTGTCCCTGCCTATGGCAGGGGGGTTGGAACTCGATGATCTTCAAGGTCCCTTCCAACCTAAACCATTCTATGATTCCATGCCGTGGCTGGGAGCGCTGCTCGGGGGAAGGTGGCAGTGCCAACCCTTCAGCCACGCGGCGAGAAGGACAGCTCGGGGAAGGGGAAGGACACCCCACGAAGGAAGCTCTGAGAACGGACGTATCCCGGCCCCAAAATAAGCAAGCGGACCACCAGCGGGAGAATTTCGCTCCAAAACTCGATTAGGAAAAAGCATCCACCGCACAGGCAGCCTCCCGTCTCCTCCAGCTGCCAGAGCTTCTCGCCACTTCTGCAAGGACAGGGTGATGGAAACCCTTCCTTCTTACTCAATGGTCGGGGGGGAGAGGGAAACTGGCTCCTGACGGGGGAGAATTAACACCGGGGCATCTTCCCATCAGAGGGGCTCAAGCCCAGAATTGCCGCCAGGTTTCTCAGCAAGGCGAGCAGGAGTGGAGGAAGACACCAGCGGCACCCCCTGGGCACGGGCAAAGAGGCGAAAAAAGATGAGCTTTGCTCCGAAAGGTCGCAAACCACTGTTTTTGGCAGCAGGTTGGCCGGGAAGCCATTCTCTGGAGGCACATGTAATGACCAGGCTCTACAGGCGGCCGTCATTAGACACTGCCCACTGGTTACAGGGCAGCATCCCCCCGCCCCACGCGCTGAGCCTCTCCGGTATTTCACTCGGCCCGAGGACAGCGTCCGTACCACAAAACCCCCACGCGAAGACGAGCGGACGAAGCGTGCGGGCGAGGGGAGGAGCAGCCGGCGCAGGAGGGCGAGCGCAGCGGGAAGGAAGGGCGCCAACAGCGTGCCAGGAGTTCTCGGAATAAAAACCCACCGCGGCGGAGCTAACGCCTCAGCCCGGGACAGACCGCAGCGGGTACCACTGCGCCGAGCATCCCTCGGATGGTGGGGGGAGAGAAGGCGACAAGGTGACGAGCTGCCACCTCAAGAGATCATTTCTCATTTCACAGGGAAACGAGCTTCCAAGAGTGACTCTCGCTGTCTCAGCGACGCGGGATCCCAAAGACTTTGCCGTCATCATTTGCTTCGAGTCCCGTTTTCCACCTGCCGAGGACAGGTAGAGGGAACTCCCATATTCCCCAATTTTTCCAGAGTTATACGGAAAGTTGTTGCTTTGAGGCACAAGAAGCAAAGTCAAATGCAGCTTCTAAGGCCTCTTGGAGGACCGCAACACAAGAACGAGGACACGTCGCTGCTGCTCCCCCTCTTCTGCCACCTCTGTGCCCAGCGCACCGCTTTGGGACCTTGCGATCGGACTGGTCCCCAGCCACAGACCTCCGCTGTCACCAGCATCCCCAGAGCCCCCCGCGGCTCTTACCTCTGTAGTGCTCCATCCTGGTGTGATGGGTGATGCCCTGCGACCGAAAGCTGAGGCTCAGGATGTAACGAGGGTCAGAACTGTCCCGGACCAGAAAGGACCCATCCGGTTTCCCCTTCAGCTTCATCTCCGCGTCCTCCCAGTTCATTGGTCCCCAGTACCACCCGCACTAGGAAGAGGGACAGAGAGAACATCAGCAGATGCTAGCAAGGAAGATTTTATCAGTGACCAAACACAATACGATTTGCTATCGCTGTTAATTCCCTTTAAATGCCAAAAATGGAAGAGTCTGGTTGTATCCACCCAGGAATATGGATGGTTGGGACTCGCTGCTCCTGGTGAGAGCGCACCATCACATCCCTTACACCACCCAGAAGTGGTGAAAGAGCAGATGAGACTACGACAGCCCTCTCACGCACAACAAAATGCTTCTCTAGACTCAAAGACCTCAGCAGGAGAAAGGCAGGAGGGTTTTTTTTTCAGTCCTATCCTAATCTTATGCTCCCAGCTCTGTACAAGGGATGATCGGTCCCCAAAACCAGCCTAGACCCGCAGTCTTTTCATTCTGGCTGCCACCACTGTCCCCCTCCCCGTTACCTTCTCCAGCTCTCGCAAGCTGGCGGCGAAGCTGCTGGAGTCCGGGCGGTAGAGCGGACACTGCAGGTGCGGGGCGGGCTGGCCGGGCATCGCCTCCATCGGCCTCAGCGGGACAATGCGCGGGAAGGCGTCTGCAGGGGGAGAGACAGCCCAGACCATGTTCACCCCAGGGATCTCACCCCAAGGACAAGCCCATCCATCCCTCCATCCATCCCTCCATCCATCCATCCCTCCATCCATCCCTCCATCCATCCCTCCATCCATCCCCCTCGCGCGACTCTAGAGGTCGCGGCAGAGGGAAGCCGGGCTGACTGATGGAAGGACAACATCCTTGCGAAGGACACAGCAGGAGTCACTACGTGGCTCTTCCAAGGTGACCAATTCAGTGCCTTCACCTGCTCTTTCCTTACGCCAGCTCGGAGGGGAGGCGAGGGAAGCGCCAGGCGGCACCAACTGGGAGGTATGAACACCTCTCCTATGAGGACAGACTGGGAGAGTTGGGGGGGTTCAGCCTGGAGAAGAGAAGGCTCCGGGGAGACCTCAGAGCCCCTTCCAGTGCCTAAAGGGGCTCCAACAGAGCTGGGGAGGGACTTTTTACAAGGGCATGGAGTGATAGCACAAGGGGGAATGGCTTCACACTGGAAAAGGGCAGATTTAGATGAGATATCAGGAAGAAATTTTCTCCTGTGAGGGTGGTTGCCCAGAGGAGCTGTGGCTGCCCCATCCCTGGAGGTGTTCAAGGCCAGGTTGGACGGGGCTTGGAGCAACCTGGGCTGGCGGGAGGTGTCCCTGCCCAGGGCAGGGGGGTGGAACTCGATGATCTTCAAGGTCCCTTCCAACTAATTTTATGATTCTAACACACATCCTGAAAAAGGGGCAGTTAAAACCCTCTGGGTCCTGAAGGAAACCAAAAGCAAACGGGTAAACGCACAGGCAACACCCTCGTGTGCCGTGCACCAGGTTGGCCGTCACAGCCGCGGCTCCTGCGCCGAACCCCGCGCCCACGGCTCCTTCCTGGCACTGCCGACGCTCGCTCACACCTTCGTCTGACCCAGCGCACACCACGGGGGCTGCGCTTCCTCCACGAGGCACCCGAGAAAACGGGAGATGCTGAACTGAGGATAAAGCTGGGGCAACCGCGAGCTTTCAGCAAAACTACTGTGGGCAACGAGAGCCGCACCGCGCGGAAACCAGAGCCTTGACACAACGGTACCCCAGCACCCAGCGGCGTAGCACCGCGTGTCCCCACGGGGGCGAAGCAGGCAGTTAAACCCCAAAGTTTGCCAAGAGAAGAGCCCCCAAAGCCCAGAGCCCTGACGGGAAAGGCAGAGCCTTGCTGCTAAAGCGAAGCTGACCTGGGGCGTGGGGCGGAGGAGGCGGAGGCAGAGGGAAAGACTGCAGGGAAGAGCCCATCGGACCCACTAGGACAGACGTAGGCAGCGTCCCACTGATATCATCTAGGAGAGAACAGAAGGCAAGAGAGATTCAGAAAACAGGAAAGCGAGCGCCGCGCCGCCGAGCGCCTGAGAACGCGGCCCGGGAGAGACGGTGCTCCCACGGGACGCGGAGATGGAGCTCCTCATCCTCCTCGCGCTTCCAAGCACACGCGGCCGCTGCTGCTTCGCACCAGCTCAGACCCTCGCACACCCACGCGCTGCTGGAGTGATGGAGTCCGTCCGCCTGCCCCGCTAGCTCCACGCGGGCAGCTTGCAGCATGAGACAGGCGTTTAGAGGAGATATTTCACGGACCTGGCACGCGGGATGCGCAGTTTAAGGCGCTGCTCACTAAGATTGACTTCACCCCTCCTCCTAAGCTGCTCCAGCTCAGAGGAGCCTCCTCCAGAGGAGGACGCGGAGCAGCGAAGCCCGGCTCCCGGTGCAGCAGCCTCCCAGGGAGCCTCCAGTCCCACCGACCGGAGGGCACAGAAGGGAAGCGGCACGGCCGGGTGATGGGTAGGACAGCGGGGAGAAGCTCCCAAAAAGCAGCAGAACCGCTACGAAACCAGCGCGGCGCATCCCACCTCGCACAGCTCCACCACCGCCCTCCCCTCCTGCCTCGTCCGAGAGAAACACTTGAAGACTTCAAGGAAAAGCGAGAAATCCTCTGCCTGGGGAAGAGCGAGCGGGAGTGCCACGGGCTCAGAGCAGCAGGCAGCAAACCGAGGGTCCCCCGCAGCTCCCAGGCCCCCCGAAGGCGCGCGCGGCAGAGGATGCTCCGGGACGGTACCTAGCAGGCTGAGGCTCCTTCGTGGCGGAGGTGGTGGAGTCGGAGGGTGAGGGGAGGTCAGTCCTCGCTGAGAGATGTCCACGTCCACCAGTGACACCGTTTCACCTGGAGGTTGGCGGAACAAGACTGTTAGTATCGCACCTTCTCCGGGGCACGCGGGGAGGCGGGGGGAGAGGGGAAGGGGCAGGAACCTCCGTAGGGTTTGGGGGATGACCTCATCAGCTGTTTTCCCATCGAGTTTCCCCGCTGAGACGCTTTTGAGACCCAGAGGTCAGGCAGAAGGGAATGAGGGATGCCGGTCTGCGTGCCTGACTCCCGTCCCAGTCCAGCGCCAGCAGGACGGGGTGAGGAAGGCACCGCGAGACCTTTTCAGCGGAGCTCATCAACGGGGCACAGCGCTGCCGCTTCGGGTAACGCCTGGGAAACGGTTTCGCGTGGTACCCGCGGGCACACGACTCGGATAACGCTCCTGTTGATGCCCCTCTGGGTTTGCCTACCGATGCCTCAGGTCATCGGGCAGAAATACCTTCTGCCCCAAAGGCCACGAGGGTACCAGCTCTTAAAATCAATGAGAGAGAGCTGGAGAGGCTTTTTACACTAAATAACTGGAATTCACTGAAGGCTAAAGGCTTGGGATCCAGGATACTGCTTGGGGAAAATAACAACACGAACTAAGACATCTAATTTAAAACCAGAAAAGCTTAAAATTGGTCTAAAATCGTGGGAGAGAAATGAAGCCACCAAATCAAGGTCAAAGCATCCGCCTCAGCATTGGACTGACACAGAGGCGAAAGGAAAACACCTAAATCCCAAAGACATAAATCCCACCGAGGCATTATTTCCCCCCCCAAAAAAAAAAATCAGCCTAACCAGGCTCTGCTGAACCACCAACGCAAACCAAATCATCCCGAACCACGGTCTCAAGGACAACGAAATCCGGCTGCCTTAGATTTCAATTCCTGTGGGCAGGGAACTCCTCTTCTGCTCCACATACCGAGAGGGGAGTGACGCTGAGCATCCGCGTAAGCGCCTCACAACGTGTTCACCCTGCCTTACACGGGACAATACTGACTCGCCTCCCTCCTGCCTCTAAAAGCCCTGTCTATTAATAAGCCACCTTAAGAGGAGTATTTAGGGTTGGTTATTATCCGAGGTACCTTCTCCCTGGGGGGACTTAGGGGTGCACGCGCGCACGCGTGCCCACAGCTACTCTTTCACTTCCACACCCTAAAAATAAAGTGGCCGCGTAGGTCGGGGCTGCCTTCGTCTCGTACGAACAAAACCAGGAGTCATAGAATCATAGAATGGTTTGGGTTGGAAAGGACCTTGAAGACCATCAAGTTCCAACCCCCCTGCCATAGGCAGGGACACCTCCCACCAGACCAGGCTGCCCAAGGCCACGTCCAGCCTGGCCTTGAACACCTCCAGGGATGGGGCCTCAACAACCTCTCTGGGCAACCTGGGCCAGTGCCTCACCACCCTCACAGTGAAAAACTTCTTCCTAATGTTCAATCTAAACCTGCCCTCTTCCAGTTTGAAGCCATTCCCCCTCGTCCTATCACTCCATGCCCCAGTAAAAAGTCCTTCCCCAGCTCTCCTGGAGCCCCTTTAGGGACTGGAGTCTGGGACTAAGTCGACTTAGTTGACCGGGACTCAGAGGGGTTGCAGGAACGCAGCTTTCCGACCCTTCCCGAGGCGGCAGCCTGCGCGGCACGCACGGAGCCGGCACCTCCGAGAGGTCGGGAAAGACGCTGACTGCCTTCCCAAAGACCTTCACTCGCCCCAAAGCGAATTGTCAAGAGACTCATGCAGGTTGGGACAGGGATTTGACTTCTGTCCTGCTTTGGTGGTCCCACTCTCTGAAAAATCCCCTCTACAGCAGCCAGGGAAGAAACCGCGACCTCAGCAGCGCGGGACCGGAGAAGTCAACGAGAAACCAAAGCAATTAAAATCCAGACATTCACTTTGGGGACGTTTCAACGGTCTTCAGCAAAGGAAAAACTCCTACGAGGGCACTGCCAGTATCCCACCAACCGGCAAAAACCGACGTAAGTAATTTTAAAAATAGTTAATGGGATAAGCTAACAATTAATCAAATCAACCTCCCAAATTTAAAGAAAGAACTCGTCAACTCCAGGTTCTCCTCCGCAGTTTCTTTTGAGGAAAAGCAGCTCTGCGCGCGCGTCCCCGTACCCCCATCACGCGGAACGACAGGTTCCGTACCCACAACTTCCCCTAACAACAGCTGACAAAGCGGCAGAAGCCGCTTTTGCTCCTCACCACCTTTGATTCGCTGAATGAACCCGCACGACAGTTCAGAGGAAGCCACTCGCGTCAGGCGAGGAGCACGTCCGGCGCGTGCCACCAGCATGCCGTGGGGCGCAGGGCCCTGGGGCAGAGCAGAAGCCCCACCACGGCCCGGTTACCCCCCGGCGATTCCACTTCTGCCAGAGCTGAACGAGCTACAAGAAACCTCAGGGGCGGACCGGTGGCTTCCAGTCCCTCGTTTCGGGCGAGTCAAACGAACGCTCTGCCTTGAAGGTCACTTCTCCGAACATCAGAGCAGTTCTCAGCAGGGTTTCACCGCCGCTCTCCGCAGAGGGCTTCGCCCCACTCAGGAACACAACCCACCAGCACCACGCCACCCTCCGCCACCCAACACCCCCACCAGCAGGAGGAGACGGCTTCCAGCTCTGCCCACCGCCTCCTCCCAGCACCACCAGCACCGCACAATCACATTTGGCTTCCTTTGCTCTGCAATAAGACCCTCGACGTGACTCTACTCCAACTTGACCGTCATCACAACCCACGTAAAACCCCACGCGGCTGACAGAGACTCACTTGTGACCTCAGAGTCTGAATCGCGTGAGTCCGGAGATGGGACTCTCCCGAGGAAGCCCCGAGCCCCGCGGGCAAGGACGGTTTTGACTATGAGCCCACCCTGCAAGAGGCACATGACCACGACCGGGAGCTTTTCGGTACTACGGCTCTCAGCCGCCAGCGGAGCAGGACTTCCCCCTCGCGCCGTTTATGAACCGTCCGACTTCCCCCGGCCAAGCAGAAAAAGGGAAGGTCAGAAACCAGCAGGACACGGGGACGGGGAGGGGAAAACACGCAGAAGGTGGTGGTGGTGCTCCAGAAAAGAGGTCTCAGGTCCCATAGCTGTCACGCGGCAGAGCTATGGGTCGTCGGCGCGCGCGGGGTCCCGGTGGGACGCGGGACTCGGTCGGAGCCCCTCTCAAACCGCGGGAGGAGAGCACCAAACCGCACTTGATCTACAGGGGGTTTTCCAAACCACTCGCGTGCCAACAGCCCCGCGTGGAGGAACGCCCTTCCCCTCCGAGAGCGCAACGCAAACTCGCGTTTCAACAGGAGGAATTGCAAAACGCTGACGTGCAACAGCCACGTCCTTCAGAGCTCCTCTTGTTCGGGGTTTGAGGCCGAGCGGGACGGAGGGACTCCTCACAGAGATCCCGGTTTGCACGCGGAGGCCGCGTTCAGCGTCTGCGGTTAAGCGCACGCTGCTCTTTTCATCCCAAAACGAAAGGCCGTCTTCCAAATCCTCACCTGTGAAGAGGGGGCTGAACACAACCGGGGAAAAGGCACTTTGAGTTCTTGTCAGTCTGTGTTTCCTGCTGGAAATAAGAAAAAAAAACGTTAGGAGAGATGAGGAGACAGCGCATCCCACCAGAAGAAAACCCCCTTTGACCTTCTCAGGGCAGGAGAACCTTCCCCATTCTCTACAGGAGCTCGAGAGCGCTCAACGCCGCGTGTTTACTCGACTCCTGGCGCGGCGCGTTGCGTTGGCCTAAGTAGGGCAGTCAACCAGTAAAGCTAGGTCTCCGTCCTGCTACCGAGCAAACCTCTAACTAGGTAATTAACAGAGTCTTTCGAAAAAAAACCCCAAGCAAGTATGGTAACCGGAGCCAAGAAGCTGTTTCGCAACAGACGTCACGCTATTCCTCCGGATCAGGCGCCGCCAAACGCCTTCGACAAACAGGTCGGGTCCCTGCGCAATTAGGGGCTGTGCCCGGAGCGAGCGCAGCGACCGCCCTCGCGCCGCCGGGGGAGGCCACCGTCTCCCCAAAGCCTTTCAAAACGCGGGTGAAGGGGCGGGCGAGCTAAACCCGGGGCCGTCGAGATGGATGGAAACGGCTAAAAACGCACCGCCGATGGAAAGGCGGCGATACCAGCGCTGCCCGCGACGCCCCCTTTCCAAACCAGCAGTTTTATAGCCACGTTGTAGCCATCCCTCTGCTCTCCCCACACAAAACCACTCCTTCCAGCGCCTTCTCTACTGCCGTGCTGAAGGGTTTTACCCACATCCAGGCAGAGAAAACGCCGGTAAACTGAGGCACGGAGTATGGCACCCCCAGGGCTTGAGTCCACGGTCGGGGTGAGTAGGGAAAGGCGTCCCCAGTGCCAGAAACTCCCTCCCACCTTAGAGGGGACCACGAGAACAACGCCGAGCACAAGCGCGGCTCTCCTGTGCCGCAGCTCTGACAAAGGTCTTCCCGGCAATCCGCGGCACCGGGCGGTCCGTATCGGTCTGCAGGTCTGTACCGGGTCACACAAGGTGACTCCAAGTTAAACAGCGCAACTTCACCGCGTTGGCCAGAGAAACTGGTCCCAGTGCATCCAGGCAAGAGACTGCACCACCACCACCTACGGGAGCTCAGAGACCAGCTCTGCCCACCACCCAGAAGACCACCCCACTGCAAGCAGACCGCTATGGGGCTGACACTGTTCCTCCTGGACATCCTCCTCACTCTCTAACCTCCTCCCAGCAAATGGTTGACCCTGAAGCCCGTCTCGTGCTTCCAACCCCCAGCTCTGCCCACCACCCAGAAGACCACCCCACTGCAAGCAGACCTCTATGGGGCTGACACCGTTCCTCCTGGACGTCCTCCCCACTCTCCAACCTCCTCCCAGCAAGCGGTTGACCCTGAACCTGAAGCCCATCTCGTGCTCCTGAACCCCGGCTCTGCCCACAGCCTCCCGCGAGACCCCGCACGAAGCTCCGGGCGAGGAGAGGCGCCCGTCGGGAAGGATCGCGCCCAGCAGATGCAATCCCACCGCCCTCCAGGGAGGAGAAAGCCCAGCTCCGGCCTCAGATCGCCGTGCCCTGCAGAGCCGCGGGCGTGCAGAGCAGACGGGAACACCCTCATCTTCCTCCTCAGCAGACCAAAGGCTTCTCTTGGTTGTGTCCAGACACCGCACTGGGTCACGCAGCTGTGAGTAAACGCTTAATGCTCTAAGTCCACAAATGAAAATATTAAGAACACTCATCATCCTGATATATAAAATCCCATTAAAATGTTCGGGAGGGTTTTCATTTTAAGCCTCTCGCACCTATTTGAGGGTTGGATTTTTCCCCCCCGAAGGAGAACAATTCGCCCATCAGCAGCCACACGCGCACACACGCAAAATTACACTTCTGGACTAATATCAACTGACCTTATAATAGAGTAACAGCTCCGTTCCCGCCCACTAAGCCAGACGGAAAGGAGCATTGCCGGCATTTCGCTGTTACCAAAACAGCTACGTTCCGCGCCAACGTTTTACAGCCATCGATTTCTGCGGTTTCTCATTCCCAACAAGCTCTCACCAGCAGCAGGGAGAGCGCAGGAAACGACTCACGTGGACTGAACCCTCCGCTTCCCAACTCCGCCTCCACCAAAACGACGTACTTCCACTCTTCCTCCTCCTGCCCTCAAGTTCCGCAGCACCCAAACGATGCCGAAACCCCCGGAGGAGAAATTACGTGCGACCGGTACCTGAACGCTGCTGGGTCCGCTCGGCGCAGCAGAGCTGGAGAAAGCCAAAGGTGGATATGGCCATCCAGGAACGCCACGGACACGTTCTGCATAGATTCACGCACACCACACTGGGAAACCCCTCGAGCTCCAGCAAATAAGGAATTTTGGGGTCAGTTCCCCACCGGTTCTGCAATAGCCGCGGTTACCGCCTTCGCGGACGGCACTTCCCATGGTGCTGCCTTCACCCGTCCCCAGGCAACGTCCTGTTAACACCAAGGCAAGTCTCCCCCGGCCACCCAGGCCGGCTCCCCGCTACTTTAGGCATGTCATAATACAGAGACGCGTTAAAACCCCCCCCCAAGGTCACCACTACAGCTCACTGGCCAGACCTGGGTACCAGCCGGGCATGCGACCTGCGGCAGACGCGGCTGCAGCTCCGCTGCGCCTGCACCACCGCTGCCCATAACGCCGTCCCCCTCCCTCCCACCACCTCCGCGGCACAAACCGCTTCCAAAAAAAGAGCGGTTTCGCTGATACAACCTTTAAACGCCGCCAGCCAGACCCTGGGTGAGAAGCTACACATCAGCATCTCCACGTGTAGTCCCTCGACCTCTTGCAGCTCAGCAGAGCCCAACCATGGAGTTCAGGCAACGGGGCCGGTTCCTTCCCGTACCGCTGCCGCGCGGGAGGCAGAGCTGCACCGTGCCGCCGCCAGGACCGGCACCGCGATGGGCAGCTCAGGCAGCATCTCCAAATACCAGGAATTCTGCTTCTTGCAGGCGTTTAAATAGAAAAAGAGCCAGAGTGGATAACAGCCACCGCAGAGGACGGGAGCGCCCTTCACCGCCAGCCCGCGGAGACCTGCAAGACATCGCGGGAATTAACCCAAAAGTTGCTCCGAGCCCATCAAAAGTGGCTCTGAGCCACGGACGACTGCAGCAGCGGCTCACGGCGAACGCCAGATCCATCCCATATTAACGGGGGCCGCCCGCTGGGAGGTGGCAACCCCCAGCTCCGAGCAGAACCAAGGAAAGCGTTTTTTTTGGTTTTTCCCTCCGCGGCCGAGCAACGCAGACGGGCGCAGAGCGGCCGACAGCACCCGCTGGCGTGGCACTACGTCTAGCGAAGACCAGGGCAGAAATTCAAGTTCCTGCACTACTTATCTCCGAACCGAGGGACCAGCGCACCGGGAAAGGAGAGAGAAAGAAAAGCAGCACCTGCTGAGGCCAAACGTTTACCTCCCAGCGAGCCCAAACCGCGTCCAACCTGCTCCCGGGCATCCGGGCATCCCAGCGCCCCGAATCACTCATCCTCCTCCTCGAGGAGAGCGGGGCCAGCGGGGACCGTCCCCGCAACGCGCAGCCTCCCGCCAGGAGAGACGCCGGCGCCGAGCACACCCGCATCCCGCCGGCACGGGAGCTGTGCCTCCGCAGGAGCGAAAACCGGCGTGTCCGAAGGATCCATCCATCCCTCGTCGGCAGGAGGGGACTCCGGGAACTGGAAGCAGCAAAGTCGTCCCCGAACCGCGAGAGTTGCTGCATCAGGCACCTTGAAGTAACCTTTGTTAAAACATCACCTAATTAGCGCGGGGGGGGAGTTGTACGATGCCACAGCATGAGAAGTGACCGTTAAACTCCCGGACCGGCGGGCAGCGACACAGCGCTTCTCCGCTCCCAAACCACTCCAACGGCACTGCCAGCTCCGCGCCCCCCGAGCCCAGCGCTGGGAGGTCCCGGGGACTCCTCGCTCTCAAGCGCAAGGACCGAATAAACCACAAGCCCATTAGCAAAACGTTACGCCGTTCCAGGCAACTCGGCTCGTTACCGTCTGAGGCCCATTTAATCATTTGTGGGGAACGATGCCATTGTCTAAATCTGCCTCCCCACCCCACGTGCGAAAGGAAAGCTCCTTGTGGGCACCACGAGCTCTCAGGAGGACTCAAACACCCAGAGCGGCCGCAGGAATCTGCCCCATCTCAGAGCCATCCCCTACTTCAGAGGGGGAGTAATTTTGGCCTCCGCTACAGCCGAACTGCCTTTCGGGCCACCAAAGTCCCCGTCACCCCAAGCCAGCGCTGCGGGTCACACCGGACCCGAGGTCAGCATCCTCAGAGCCAGCCTGGAGAAAGATTCCTGCTCGCCCATCAACAGGTCTTCAGCTGCACGGAGGAGGCAACGCACCCCAAAAGCCTCACGGGAGGTTAACTAACCCCGTGGGGAAAGGACTGTGCTGCAATACTCAGAGTCCATCAAATTATTTAACGCTGCTCCAGGGCCGGCCGCGCACACCTCGGGCAGGCTCTCCCTGCCTCCTCCGCCGGGAATTTCAGTTCTGCTGCTGGAAACGCTACAGAAAGTGGTTTGCGGAGCACGGGAGGCTCACCCCGACCGGAGCCAGCGGGGACGGAGCAGCCCTTCTGCTGGCACACGAGGCCGGAGCACAGCGAGCAGCCCAGGAGCGCTGGCACCGACGGAGCAGGGCAGAGGAACGGGGTCCCCCACCAACAGCTCCCGGGATTTGTCCCTCCAGCCTTCCTCACGCACCAGCCAACGCTGCCCCCGGCCACGTCCTGCCGCAGAGCCCCCGAGGCAGCACCCACCACCCACCCAGGCCAGAACCCGGCTGCGACCCCCGTGAACCTCGGGAAATCATTCGGCGAGAGGCAGCGCCAGCCCCCCGGGTCACAGCGCCGTGTCACCGGCAGCCACTGCTGGGGCACATCGCCTCCTCGCTCAGCCGGTGCCCGCAGCACCCCACGGCTCCAGCGGTTCCCCCGAGCCACCCGCCACCTCACCGGTCCCACTCCCGAACGTTTTTGCACCATCCCCTTTGCGGATGCTGAGCCTGGAGCGGTGCGTTCCTCCTCTGCCCGCCTCTCCAGCTGTGCTCCAGCTGTGCTGGCCGACCCCGTGTGACAGATGAGGCCGCCGCAGCTGCTCCGGAGAGGGCTGAGCCCAGCTCGGAGCCGAGGGACGGCCACGGTGCCCGTCTGCGGGATGGCACCAGTGCCTCACGGTCATCCGCCACCTCCAGCAAGGTGTCACGGCACCGGTGTCCCTTCTCCCGCCCCGGTGCTGTGGGGCCACACCATCTCCCGCCCGGTGTTCCCACCGGTGACAGCCCCATCAACGCGGGCGGCTGCTCCCCGCGACCCCCCTCCTGCCACCCCAAAACCACCCCCGGGCCGGGGAGAGGGGTGGGGGGGAGCCCCGCTCAGCCCCCCCGGGGCCGCGCGTCCCCCCCGTACCTGCCCGTGTCCTGCTCGCGGCCGCGGGCCCCGCAGACGTCGGTCAGGCTACCGGCCGAGGCGGGCAGCTCCCCGGTGCGGCGGCCCTCGGTGGTAGCCCCGGCGGTGTCCCCGGTGGCCGAACCTCCGCTGCAGCTCTTGGTACGGAAGAGGCGACTGAGGCGAATCTTTAACGAGCCCTTCCTGCCGCCGGGACCGGCTCCCCCGGGGGCGGCGGGCGGCGGCGCGGGGCCGGTACCGGTGGCTCCTCTCCCGGTAGCGCGGGCGGCTCCGCGACCGGGGGAACCGGGTTCCTCCTCGGAGCAGCTACCGGTCTCGTCGGGCTCCAGCGCTTCCAGCACCAGCAAAGCGTCGCTGGTCTCCTCGGCGGCGGGCCCGGCGGGCGGCGGCGGGCCGGGGCAGGGGCACGGGCAGCCCGCCGGTCCCTTCGCGCCAGAT
>VUYV01000549.1:45842-62089 GCA_008711295.1 Anarhynchus alexandrinus
GGCGGGGGGCTGCTGGAGCCCCGGCTGCGGGGGGGGGAGGATGATATGGGGCCGGGGGGAGCATACGGGGCACAGGACGCCCTTCTGTGAGCCTCAGCCTGTCTCCTTCAGTGTGTCCCCCAGGAGAGCCGCGGCTTCGTCCTCGGGAGGTACCTGTGCCGGTGCAAGCCGGGCTTTTACGGTGCCGGCGGAGTGGCCAGCGGTGCCCGGGCAGGTGGGTGCCGTGCCCAGCCCCGGGGTCCCCCTTTCACACGGCTCCAGCAGTGGGGTCCAGGGTTGGCGGGGGGGGGGGGCTTTGGGAAGCCCAAGCACATGCCCTGGCAAGGAAAGTGCCACCGAGCCGGGGATGTGGTGGCCTCACGTGGCCGTGGCTCTGTCCCCAGGGGCAGCGGGGACCGCGGCGGGGGAGGACGGGGGGTCCCGGCTGGCGTGCCGGCCCTGCCGCCAGGGATGTGCCACCTGCGAGGACGACGCGCCCTGCCTGATCCAGGAGGACCGGGCGCTGCGGGCGGCCGTCCTCTCCTGCCAGGCCTGCTGCATGTTGGCCGTCTTCCTCAGCATGCTCATCTCCTACCACTTCCGACAGAGCAAGGCAAGGCGGACCCCTGGTCCTCCCCCTCTCTCCCCCAAACCCCACCGTCTCGGGGCAGGGGGGGCTCTCAGGGGTGGGGGGGGATGTGTCACAGCCCGGCACGCTCGGGGGGGATCTCCCTGCCCTGGCTCCATCCCCGGCGGGCACCGGCCGAGGGTCCCGGTTGCACCCTCACACCTCTGTCCCTGCAGAGGATCCGGGCGTCGGGAGTTGTCCTCCTGGAGACGATCCTCTTCGGGTCCCTCCTCCTCTACTTCCCCGTGAGTACCCAGCCGTCACCGGGGGCTGAAAACCTCTGGCCTGGGGTTTAAGAGCGTTTTCAGCCTGGCGGGCTGCCCCCCCCCCGCCCCGGGTGAGGGCATCGAGCTGGCCCCAAGCAGGGCACGGGCACAATTCCGCTTAATTGTTAATTTTGCTGGCACAGCCCTCGGCGGCTGCGGTATAAACCTTCTCGGGAAACCAAATCCCTTTTCTCCCGCTGGCAGCGGGAATTAATCCCTGCCCAAATCCCCTCTCCCTCCCGCAAGAGCTGCGGCGGATGCTGTCGAGCCAAGGGGGAAGGGTGACAGCGGGGCCGGCCCGAAAGCGGGTGGTTTCCGTGTCTCCGGCGTTCGCTGCCCCCCCCGGCACGCGGGATCCATCCCGGTGCCGTCCCCGCCGACCCCTCTCTCCCACCGCCGCAGGTGTTCATCCTGTACTTCAAGCCGAGCATCTTCCGCTGCATCGTCCTGCGCTGGGTGCGCATGCTCGGCTTCGCCATCGTCTACGGCACCATCACCCTCAAACTGTACAGGTAGATGGGACGGGGGTGGGAGACGGACGCTTGGGACCCCCGCAGCGGGGACCGGCCGGGGGCTCACCCCTCCGCGCACTCGCAGGGTGCTGAAGGTGTTCCTGTCCCGCACGGCCCAGCGGGTGCCCTACGTGTCGAGCGGGCGGGTGCTGAAGATGCTGGGGCTGATCCTGCTCCTGGTGCTGTGGTTCCTGGCGGCCTGGACCGTCGGGATGCTGGAGAACGTCGACAAGAACATCCCGCTGGTGGTCCGCACCCAAACCACCCACGGGCTCTACTTCTACATCTGCAGCCACGACCGCTGGGACTACATGATGGTCATCGGTGAGATTGGTGTTCCTGGGGGGGGGGTCCCCACAGCCTCAGGACTCCATCCCATAAATGCGGCATGCAGGGTTTTAATTTCCTTATCCGTTTAACCTCCTGGGAGCCTGCAAGCAGGGCTGGGGCGCCCGAGCTGCCTCCTGCCTTCTCCTCTGAGCATCCCCAGGACTCGCCCTGGTGTGGGGTAAATCACCCGGTGCAGGCGGAAGGCTGTGCTGGAGGATGCCGGACCCGGTGCCGACCACGGCATGTGCCAACGGCAGCCGGGGTGACTGTGTTGGGAGGGATGCACCCCAAGGGAGGTCCCAGCAGGCAGCAGCACCCACCCCACAGCTCAGCACCCATGGGTGCCGCCTGGGAAAACACACTGAGAGCAGCAGGGTGAGGGGTCCGGGTGCTCAGCATCGCTCCCCCGCTCTCTCCCGCAGCCGAAATGCTGTTCCTGCTGTGGGGCAGTTTCCTGTGCTACGCCACGCGCGCCGTGCCCTCCGCCTTCCACGAGCCCCGCTACATGGGCATCGCGCTCCACAACGAGCTCATGATCTCGGCCACCTTCCACGTCGTCAGGTAGGGCGGCGGGGCCGCGACAGTGCTGGGAACCGAGATCCCCATCCCCGGCGATGCGGAGGAACCGGTGGCAAATCCCTGAAGCCAGCGGGTTCCCTGCGTGGGTCCCCGGGCAGGGTGGAGGCTGTGGGGTCTGGAGGTGGGGAGGGGGCTGCGGGCGCCTCAGGGGGACCCGGCGCTGCCCTCCTCGCCCCTTCCAGGTTCATCATGGTCCCCTCGCTGCACCCCGACTGGACCCTGCTGCTCTTCTTCGCTCACACCCACGGCACCATCACCATGACCCTGGCGCTGCTCTTCATCCCGAAGGTAACGCTCGGCACAGGGACTCGGGGAGACGGGGCTGGGGTTCCCCGCCGTTTCGGGGACCCCCTCGGTGAGCTCGCCCTTTGTGACCCCCAGTTCCTGCACGCCGGCTCGCCGCTGCGAGAGGAGATCGCGGCCGAGGTCTACGAGGACGAGCTGGACATGCGGCACTCGGGCTCCTGCCTGAACAGCAGCATCGCGTCCGCCTGGAGCGAGCACAGTCTCGACCCCGATGACATTCGGGTGGGTGGCACACTCAGGACCTTCTTTTGACGCTAGCTATGCAGCCCCGCGCAGAGTAAGAGGTGCCTTTTGCAATCTTTCTCCTGATGCAAAGCAGATGGTGGGGGGAGAAGGGGGTGCAGGGGAAACTGCCACCGGTGGGGACACCCGCTGCGTCCCCTGGGTCGGAGGGACGGGCAGCGCGGGGGCTTGGGGACATGGGGACAGCCTGGCCCTAGGGGCCAAGCGGGGGCTTTGCGGGGTCTTCCCACCCGCGGCCCCCGTGCGGTCCCATCGTACGTGCTCTCCTCTCTCTCCCCTCTCTCTGCCGCGTCCCCCCCCCCGCCCGCGGCGCGCAGGAGGAGCTGAAGAAGCTGTACCGGCAGCTGGAGGTGCACAAGACGCGGAGGATGGCAGCCAACAACCCCCACCTCTCCAAGAAGCGCAGCTCCCGCCGCAGCCTGGGCCGCTCCATCGTGCGCCGCGTCGCCGAGCTGCCCGAGGCGGTGGCACGCCGGAGCAGCGGCGGGGAGCGGGTGGGCACCCCGGCACGCCGCAGTTCCTCGGCCAAGTGGCTCCCCGAGGCCGGCGGCGCCAGCCTGCGGATGCGGGATGACGGTTCCCGGCGCCGCGCCGCAACCCTGCGCAAATCCCGCAGCACCGAGGGTCCCGCGCGGGAGCCCCCGGGAGGCTCACCCACTCCCGGGTCCCCCGTGTTGGGGAGGAAGACGATGGCCGTGACGGCCTCGGAGCAATCCGACAGCGAGTCCCTCGACGCCGCCCCGCTCGTGTGCAAGTCGGCCAGTGCCCACAACCTGGTGGGGCACGGAGAGCCCCCTCCGCCCCGCGCAGCCCCTTTGCAGAAGTCGCTCAGTGTCGTTGCCGGTGCCCGGGAGGAGGCCCTGCTCGCCGCCAGCCGCGCTGCGCGGGAGAAGTGGCACGCCAACCGGCACCCGTCCGCCCCGTCCTCGGAGCCCCCCAAGGAAGCCAGGAAGCCCCAAAGCCCCGGTGCAGCTGATGCCCTCCCGCCAGCCGGCTCCATCCCCGCTGAGGGGTGCCCCCAGGAGGACATGTGCCCCCCGGGCGATGGCAAGGTGCAGAAACACGTCACCTACGCACCCATCAAGAGCGTCAGTGTCGACAGCTCCCACCTCCCGGGGCGGGTGCGGGTGGCAGTGAGAAGGACCCCACCGGCACCCCCCGTCCGGTACCAGAGCCTGGTGCGGCGTGAGGCGCCGGCCGGGGACAGCACAGAGCCAGGGAAGCCACCCACGGACACCCCAGCACGGACAGGAGAGCCAGAGGGGACACAGGAGGAGACACAGGAGGGGACAGCGGAGGAAGAACCCGAGCACGCGTCCCCCCCGGCAGGGAAGGGCAGGCTGCTGACCTCAGTCTCCATCCCGGCGCAGGTCTGCCCCTGGGAGCTGGTCCAGGAGGAGATCCTGCGCCAAAAGCAAAAAGCCGCCGAAGCAGCAGAATCGGGGACCCCCGGTGACGCAGCAGCCACCCCCCCCAGCCTCAAGCCACCCTCCCAGAAGACCTCCCTCCGCAGCCTGGGACTCGCCATCAAAGCCTTCAACCGCACCAGGGGGAAAAGCACCCTGAAGGGGAAGAGAGAGGGTGAGGGGAGCCTCAGGAAGAGGGGGCACGAGCGGGAGGGGGGCAGCAGGAGGGAGAGACCCAGCCTGGCCGAGACATCGGCCGTGTCCCTCGGGGCGATCGGCCGAGACCCCGTTGCCAAAAGCCCCGAGTGGAGCAGGCAGAGGCCCGGCAGCGAGCCCGCCACCCACCCGTGGCAGGGGGAGATGGTCTCCTGCCAGCGCAACAACAACGCCGGCACCGCCTGGGAAGCCGCAGGCTGGGGGTACGGCGGGGAAGAGGCAGAAGGACAGAGGGACAGCTCAGCCCTGGGGACGGGCGATGGTGAGAAACTGGCAGAGGAGCCCAGCGCTCCCCAGGGGGAGATGGATGCTGGCAGGAGCCTGGGGCCACCCCCAGCGGTGCACAAGACCCCACTCAGTGGTGGCCACCAAGAAGGAGCCGAACATCCCCATGAAACCCCAGCGGTGGCTGGCAGCGGGAAAGCACAGATACATCCCCCGCAAGGGACCGAGGTTCCCGTGGCGGAGCCGGGGAAGGATGCTCCTGTGGCCACCGTGAGGCTGATGGCACCGAAGGAAGGGGTGGCCAGGCTGGCCGAAGGGCTCCAGAGGGGCAGCAGATCCATCCGACGCCAGGACCACACAGAGGTGGAGCAGCCAAGTGCAAAACCCATCACAGGCAGCCCCCACCCATCCACTGCCGGTGTGCAGAGAGCGGCTGCGGAGAAACCGGGGGCTGAGGTTTGGCCCTGGGGAGCCCCGGGTGTCCCAGCAGGAAAAGGAGCCTTGTTGCGCCAGGAGGCCATTGCTTCCCAGGAGGACAGCGGGGTCCCGCTGGGCAGGGAGAGCCCAGCCAAGGCGCTGGAGAAGGGGGGCAGCCAGCCCGAGCCCCTTGGTCCCGTGGGGAGCCGGGACACCGAGAGGGTCCCTGCAAAGAGCCAGAGCGTGGACGTGGTCCCAGCTGCAGTGGGGACAGCCAGCAGCGCCAGGAGTAGGCAGGCAGGGGTCTGTCCTGGGGAAACCCAGGCAGATCCCAGAATTAAAATAGAAGTTTGCCCCTGGGAGGAGAGTGAGAGCGAGCGCTGGGGGTCAGGGAGAGCCCCGGGGGAGGGCGGCAGCAAGGGGGATCCCGGCTACCCCGGGGAAGAGCCAGGCACGGAGAAACCGCCACCAAAAACCCCACAGCTGCCCAAAGCGGCTTTGAAGACAGCGGGCAGCGTAGAGGGCAGGATGGCTGAGGTTTGTCCGTGGGAGAGCGGGGAAGGGGAAAGGGCCACGAGAGCAGAAATCTGCCCCTGGGAGGTGGAGGAGGCTCAGCCGGAGCAAGAGAAGCAGGAAGGAGAGAGGAGGGGGCTGGCCAAGTGGGTGAAGAGCATCAGAACAAAATCACTGGTTTTGCTGAGAGCGCAGGAGAGTGGGAGCAGCCTGCAAGCGGCCGGCCGGCCCTGGGGCAGCACCGGCAGCGAGGAATCCCCACCGAAACCTGCTCCCAGAAGCCCTGAGCTGCCAGAAGTGACCTCGAGGAGCCCAGCGAGCTCACGGGCTTCGGTTTGTCCCTGGGAAGTGGCTGGAGATGACAGCGATGCAGAAGTTTGCCCTTGGGAAAAGAGAACAGCCTTTTCCGATGCAGGAAAACTAGATGATGGTGAAGTTTCCCAGGTGAAAAATGGGATTTCCCCACAGATAGCGGCCCCGAGAGGCACAAGAGAGACGGCGCCGGCTGCAGACAAGGGGAGCAGTCAGCGAGGATCTCCCAGTTCCAGGGAAGGTGCGGAGCAGCCCGGCATGGGGCTCGTGGCAAAACACCCAACTCTGCCCCAAACGTCCCCCAAGCAAGCAGGAACCACGGATAGCAAAAAGGCCAGCATTTGTCCATGGGAAGAAGAGGATGAGCCACTTCCAAAAACAGAAATCTGCCCTTGGGAAGAGCCTGCAGCTCCATCAGGGAAGGAGAGACCCAGTCAGGACACGCGTGGGACTTCCAAAGGGGAAAATAAACCAGGATCCAGAGGAATTGAAGATATCAAAGCAAAGCTGGCAGAGATGGGTGGCCGTCAGTCTGAGCGCAGAAACACCAGCGTCTTTGCAAAGCTCATTAGGAAAAGCCTGGAGTGCTCAAAAGCAGAGTCCAAGACATCCCAGAGCGTGGAGAGCATAAAGGAGGAGGTCTGTCCCTGGGAGAGCTTGGACACGGAGCAGCCCCCAGAAAAACCTCGTGCCAGGAGCCCAGCACTGCTCAAATTGCCTTCAAAGAAATCCCAGAGCGTGGAGAGCCTGAAGGCGGAGATCTGTCCTTGGGAGGCTCAGGAGCTCGAGTCCACCGATAAAGCAGAAATCTGCCCCTGGGAGGTAGCTGCTCCACCATCAAGTAAAGAGAAATCAAGACAGGAGAAAGATAGTCTGTCCATAGGGAGCAGAAGCTCTCCTACAAGTCAAGGTCTGCACAAAGAGATTGGAGATAGCACAGCAGGAAAGAAGGAGAAAGCAAGCACAGACCGTGAGTCCATCTGCCCCTGGGAGAGCATGGACATGGAGGGCCACTCCATGGAGTACAGCACAAAAAGCCCGGAGCTGCTGAAAGCCACCACTAAGAAATCTGAGAGCACGGGGAGCATGAAGGCTGAGGTCTGTCCCTGGGAGAGCCTGAGCGCAGAGCAGCCCCCAGAAAAACCCCGTGCGGGGAGCCCGGCGCTGCCCAAATCGCCTTCAAAGAAATCCCAGAGCGCAGAGAGCCTGAAGGTGGAGATCTGTCCTTGGGACGCTCAGGAGCTCGAGTCCACTGACAAAGCAGAAATCTGCCCTTGGGAGGCAGCTGCTCCACCATCAAGTAAAGAGAAATCAAGACAGGAGAAAGATAGTCTGTCCATAGGGAGCAGAAGCTCTCCTACAAGTCAAGGTCTGCACAAAGAGATTGGAGGTAGCACATCTGGAAAGAAGGAGAAAGCAAGCACAGACCATGAGTCCATCTGCCCCTGGGAGGGCATGGACATGGAGGGCCCCTCCACAGGGTACAGCATGAAGAGCCCAGAGCTGCTGAAAGCCACCACTAAGAAATCTGAGAGCACGGGGAGCATGATGGCTGAGGTCTGTCCCTGGGAGAGCCTGAGCGCAGAGCAGCCCCCAGAAAAACCCTGTGCTGGGAGCCCAGCACTCCCCAAATTGCCTTCAAAGAAATCCCAGAGCGCAGAGAGCCTGAAGGCGGAGATCTGTCCTTGGGAGGTTCAGGAGATCGAAGCTGATGGAAAAGCAGAAATCTGTCCCTGGGAGATGGCTGCACCTCCCTCTGATCAAGCAAAGGCAAAGCAGGGTCCAGAGGGGGCTTCAAAAGGGGACAAGCGCATCACGCGCCAGGCGGCGGTAGTCAGCCCTGTGAGATGCCTGGAGAAGGGCAGCAGTGAGCGAGAGGCCATCTGTCCCTGGGAGAGCTTGGACACAGAGCAGCCCGCAGAACAACCCCGTGCCAGGAGCCCGGCGCTGCCCAAATCGCCTTCAAAGAAATCCCAGAGCGCAGAGAGCCTGAAGGCGGAGATCTGTCCTTGGGAGTTTCAGGAGATCGAAGCTGGTGGCAAAGCAGAAATCTGCCCCTGGGAGAGCACAAACATGGAGGGCCCTTCCACAGGGTACAGGACAAAAAGCCCGGAGCTGCTGAAAACCACCACTAAGAAATCTGAGAGCACGGGGAGCATGATGGCTGAGGTCTGTCCCTGGGAGAGCCTGAGCGCAGAGCAGTCCCCCGAAAAACCCCGCACCGGGAGCCCGGCACTGCCCAAATCGCCTTCAAAGAAATCCCAGAGCACGGAGAGCCTGAAGGCAGAGATCTGTCCTTGGGAGTTTCAGGAGCTCGAGTCCACTGACAAAGCAGAATTCTGCCCCTGGGAGAGCCTCAAAACTGCAACGCAGAAAGAGCCATCCAAGAAGTCCGACAGCACGGAGAGCAGGAAATCTGATATTTGCCCCTGGGAAGCAGCAGAGCCCACCGGCTTGGAGAAGGAAAGCTGCAAACCAGGCACGCACCCACGGGGAGCTGACAGAGCATCCCCCACAGGGACGGGAAAGCCAAAGCCAGCGGCAGGAGTCAGTGCTGTGTCTCCAACAGCACTGCTGAAAAAATTCAAGGGCAGATCTTACGGCGATGCTGAGCACAAGCCCCTGTGCCGCATGCTGCCAGGCATCCAGTCCCTGTGGATTCCCAGCGCAGAGCTGCTGCCTTGGGAAGTGAGCATGGCTCCCACGGCAGACAGCAGCCCCAGCTCCAGCGGTAGCGTAGCCGAGGTTTGTCCCTGGGAAGCAGAAGAGGCTCCACCAGCATCCGGCAAGACCAGCACAGACACGAGGAAAACCTCCGAGGTGTGTCCGTGGGAGGTGGAGAGCACGGATCCCTCCCCGACCCTCCGCAAGCAGGGCAGAGCCGGGGCCAGTCCCCAGGACAGGGGAAGGGGGGCGAGTGAAGCCCAACCCGACGTCTGCCCGTGGGAGGACGAGTAGCTCCCTCCATGTGGCCACCAGCTGGGTGCAGACACGGCTTTCATGAACATAAAGTCTTAAGCTGAAGGCTGCTGCCTACCTGCACAGCCCAGATGGGGACAGAAGCGTCCACCAAAGCCAACAGCACGGCCACACTCCCAGCGGGCTCCAGTGGTGGCCGTCAACCAGCCAGGCTTGGGGACCAGTGCAGTGAGGGGACACTTAACATCTCCTGCCTTCATCGAAGCACTTAAGCCAGGCAGTAGCCTGCCAACGCCACCCATCGCTTACCCACGGGTACCTGGCCCAGCACAGGGCCCCCTTGGTCCAAGCGGGGCACTGGAATATATTAAAACACCCATGGTGCCAGTCTCGCTCGCTTCCACCAACACAGCAGACACAAAGCTATGGCTCGCTAGCTAGAGATGCTCACCCGCAAGCTCTGCAGCAGTTGAACGTCCTCCTACTGCATGGGGAGGTTTGTGCCTCTGGCACAGCGAGGAACGGCTTGCCTGGCACCCTGAAATACCCAGTCCCGCAGCCACAGCAAGCCGGACGCTGAAACAAGGGAAAAGTCAAACCAGGGGCAGCAACGATGTGATTGGGAGGAAAACAGCTTTCCAGAGTTCCGGCAGCCCAGCTGATCTCCCCCAGTGCTGCTGTCACCTCCATTTTAAGCCAGGGTGGTTCCTGTAAGCAGCGCTAGGACCAGGCAGGTTCTGAAGCCTGGGGTAAAGAGCCGCTGTTCCCAGCCAGCCCCACATTTTGTTTCCTTGACACAAAGTCATTTATTTTTAAATGTCCTCTGAAGTCACCGAGCCAGCCACAGGACTTCCACGCGCGTCAAGCAAACCTTTCTGCTCTGTTCTGGTCCAGCAACGCCAGCCCAGTGCTTCAACACTGCACTTTGGCAATGCCCACCATCATCTCTGTTCCATCGCTTGACCTGAGTGGGGTAAACCAACCTTCAGGCCACTCCACTGCTCTGCTTGTAGAAACCTCGTCATCCATGAAAGCTGAGATGGGTATTCCCACCACTAACCTTCTCTCTGACTAACTTTATGGCACTGCTACACTTCTAATTCTTGCAGCAACTGAGCTGTAAAGGTGTTTGTCTTAACGAACAATGCCACTTGACTTTTCAAAGCACTTTGTCGTTACTGGTTTCTTCTTTGCTCGTACCACGTGTGTGTGTGTGTACATTCACCTTGCGTACAAACATGCCCAGGGCTCACCTTCCCATCACAGGAGAGTTTTTTCCATCAACATTCCCACCGGCACTAGCAAGCCTTCACTTTTACAGCCCATCTGTAGAAGCACTGGATGCCTTTTGTCATCCCACATTTCAACTTCTCCCTGTATTCGCAAGACCCATTCCTTTGGGACAGAGATGCAAACAGACTCCTCTATGGCAGAGGAGATACTGAAACCACAGTGGCACTAAGATCTCCAGAGCATCAGACAGGGCTCCCGGGTTTGCCGTTACTCCAGCCCTCCCACTCACAAAGGCACAAGGGAAGGGACGAGGCCATACATGTGGGGAAAAGCCTCAGGATCAGGAAGGCAGCAGCTGGGAAACAACAAAGCCTCCGAACTCCCCAGATTTGTCCCTCTGCTCCACTTAGATGGAAGCAAATAAAAACAGAGACAACAGAAGTGAAGGTTTCAGTTCTCCCTCTGATCTCCACGCAAGGCTGGGGCTCAGGGCTCGTCCTGCCGTTCCTTTGTCGTTTACTTCCACTCTCCTTAGAAAGTGGCGTTGCTGTAGCGTGCTGTCTGTGGTCTTCAGCGCTGAATGTCAAACGATCATCCAATTGTGTAAGTAAGTGTACATACAGAAAATAAAAAGTATTATCTACAAAGTGCACACTTAGTGGCTGATTTATGGGGCGTGGGTAAGACACTAAATACGCTCAAGGAAGAGGTACAACAGAAAATAGTGAGGCTGTAAAGGAAACCCAGGAACAGAAGTGGTTCAGTTGCAGAGGTTTGAATACCGGCAAAGGAGATGGGGAGCCACACAGGGCTAAACTGGAAGGAAAGGCCGTTCTCCCCAAAAAGCCAGCCACTCCACCAGAAAACACGCTCTTTCTATTCACAACCAGAGCTGAAGAACCTTGTCTGTAGGTCTTGGTTGAGGAATCACATCAATACCTGCTTGTAAGCTGCCTGAGTCGCACCAGACACAAACCAGGCAGCTCACGCTAATTTATTTTAGCTGCTAGCCCAACTCACATATGCCGGAGCACTGAATCTCTCTTCAGCTCATGAATGAAGCGTAGGCAGAAGGCTCGATATAGTAGGTTCTTTCAGGAAAGGCAGACAGATTGTGACACCCTTCTGATTTCCAAAAAGATGAAAGGGATTCCATCGCTGGCTCCTCTTCTAACAGAGCATAAAGATGATATTCTGCCCTTTCAAAAGAACATCATTCACAAGAAACACTGAACAACTCTGCAAGCGTAAGGAGCCATAACTCTTCCACTGCATACTCTGTAAAATCTCTTTCAAGGAAGAAGAAAAAAATGCACTTAACTCTCACAAGCTCTGGAAAACGGCCGAGTTAAAAAGCAAGACAAGGTTGAAAAAGAAAATGCTTCATGATTTGATGACTAGTGAATGTTTTGCTCCGTGACTAGGAATAAATGGAACTTATCTGAGCAAAACAGAGTAAGAACAGATTAGCAGAGCGCACCGGCTTACTCCCAGCCACAGGAAAAGGTAACCTGTGGGGAGGTGTCTCCCCGTCCCACACAGCCTGCAAAACCAGGGGACCTGATGCGAATGTCATCATGGCCACAGGATGGTGCCAGCCACTCGCTAACGTCCCACTGCTGAATCCATGAGCGGCTGTAACAAATGCACCAAAACCCATCAGCTATGAGAAATGCTGCCTTAGGAGTCAACAAGTTTTATTAAATTACCAGTGCTGTGCTGCAGCCCCTTTGGGAAGGCTTGGCCCTTAACAAGCACCCATTCAGCAGGAGTCCAACTGCAGTACCCACCCAGCAGAATTTGATTTACAGTGTGCTTGCTGCTCTTCCCAGTTTTCTGTTAAAAAATAAAAAAGAAGCAGCCTGGGAATCAGCACAGAGAGGGAAAGAGGATAGGAAAAGAAAGTGCCAACACCTGCTGCTGCAACTTTTAATGAAAGCCCACCAGGTCTATGACACTTCCCATGGAAGTGCCAAATATCCCATGTCTGGACAGACTTCTGCTGCCAAGAGCTCTCAGATGCAAGTTCAGGGCAGAGGTTAGCCTAGAGACCGATCCTGAAGAGAACAGACTTCTCGTCTTCACAGAAACACAGAGAAGGTTAAGCTGCAGCACACTAAGTCTACTTGGACAGTGTAAAGCTCCTTTCAGAGCTCATCTGAATCCCCCTCCCAGACCCCTCTCGCTCCATTAAAGACAACGTCTTAGTGACTGGAGTCCATTTCTGAAGCCGCTCTGTTTGTTGACTGCACACGGGAAGGGCACAGCCATATCCAAACCGCTACCTCCACAGACATTCTCCACTTCTTCCCTCCAGGGTTGTTTGCACTGCTGCCTCTGCACGGGCTCTGGAACTTCCTACTTCATTTCTTCATACTCTTGTGAAGGATCCAAGGTTGGACCGGGAATCATCACAGTCTGAAAAAGCAAGGAACAAAATCAGCACGACTCAGAGCAGCTCTGAACTGCTGTAACAGGAATTCTTCACGTTACAGAGCATGAAAAAGGGTGATCGGGGGTTCTGGCAACGCAAAGGCCTCGCACAGGAAGGTGACCAGATGGTAGCAGCATGGGGGAGGACACAGAGGAGGAATGGGATGACATGCCTTGTACTACACTATAGTTCTCACCTCCTTCCTCTCTAGGACATTTTTAGTAACACAGGAAGACAGAGCACCTGCATTACTTTGCCAGGCTACATACAGGGAGCAGTAACCCCCTAAATTATCACATATGTGTCAAATGCCCTCAGCCTCCTATTCCAGCTTCCAGGTTATCCTAATCCAAGTATGTGTGTATATATATGTAAAGTGTTCCAGATGGAGACCTCAAACACCCTATGGAATTCAGTGAAGTCTTCTGTTACCCCTGAAAATTAGGTACAGGAACAATCAGCCAGCTTAAAACCCAACTCACTGTGTAGTTGACAGCAGAATCCACGTCTCTCTCAAGGTACAGAGACTCATCTTTCACACAGCACTAATGGCTCTAAGTTACCTACACCAGGCTTCCCCTTTTATTATAGAAACCTCTGGGCAATATCCAACAGCTGGGTGGAACAAAACTAAAACCTTCACAAGCAGCAGAAAAACTAACGGTCATGACTAGGACAGATGCACACAACTGGCAAAGACCTCCTGGGACTAAGCCCAGCACATGGCAGTTATAATATACGATAGCCATCATGAGAGGTGCCAGAGGCTGATAATGCCACGCTAATAAATAGGTCTGCTTGCAGATTAATCCACTGCTTTCCTGTTCCAGGAAACTCAGCTTTGGTTTTGTCCAGAATTAACTAGGGGTCTATGAAACATAGACACAGGCCATGGTGGTGCCTTCTCCTGGTGGCATTACCTTAACAATGGGCTCTTTCGGCGGAGCCCATTCTGGAACAATCTTGCCGTGCATCCTCCATGTGCCATATGGGTTGACCAAGTACCTCTCAAACACGACATACTCCAAAACGTCCTTGGGCGCCTGCTCCCCTCCATACATCAGCCGCCCAAAGCGGTCATAGATTGCCAGAATCTGTAAAAAGAGCCAAGAAACATATGTTGGGCTGGCAACAGGTTGGAGTCAGTTGGGAAACGCAAGGAGCACAAGGGGATGTACCTGTCGCGTGTGCATCCGCACCGTCACCTGGCCGTACAGGTTGCCTCGATTCACAATGCTGTCGCATCGAACGTGAACCACTCTTGGAGGCTCCAGTGACTCCACAAAACTCCACCGGATCGTCTTGTACCTATTCCCACGGACCATTTCCTATAAAGAAAAAAATAAGCACTAACTTGATTAGGATGAGAATTGAATGACAAGCAAACTCCTATATATAATGAAGTATTTATTAATTAGCTATTACTTAGACTTGTGCATTCCCTCCCTGCTCTGTCTTTATCGTATCCAGAAAAAATGAGACAGACAATCCAGTTTAGGGAGCTTCAGGTTTAGAGACCATGGTAAAAATCAAGGACACACTATATCCAGATAAACACTTACCGGGTAGCAGCGCTCTGTCACCAGGGAGTGAAGCTTCTGCTTGTTAAAACTGCAAGTGAAACGCACCCAGTTACTCAAATACACGTACTGTGAAGAGGCTTACTCAGAAATTCCTGCTTCCCCAGAGGACACACAATCTACTGGCAAACCAGAAAAAGCAAAATTCTCAGCTGTGATCTCAGCACGAAATCAGAATGTGAACGCAAGCTGGTTGACAGGACTTCAGGGAAAGACACAACAACATCCTTTGGAAGCCAGTTATGACCTAAATGTTTTATTGATGTTTGGAATTGTAACCAAGAATGATGCAGTTTTGAAATCTGCTCTATTACTGGAAAGTGGAGCAAGCCAGTGGAGTATCATTTCCTATCCAAACAATTCCCTGCAGCGTGATTCTGAACAGCACCAACCACCCACTCATCTGCTGATAACACTAGTGGTGCAACAGCTCATCTCCTTTGCAGGTCAGGTCAAGATGAATTTTCTGCAACCTGCTTTTCATTATCAAAAATGAGTGAGTACTGACCAGCTCTCCAAGGCTCTACTTTTCACAGAGATGGGGGCAGAAAGAGGTAAAGTACTTGTTGCGAAGGAGGTACAAAGATTAAAAAGACAAGGAAGAAAACCAGAGCATACAAACAAAGAGAAGCAGGTCATACAGAACCGCATCAGTCAGAGACAGGGTCTTACTTTGCCAGGCAATTGTGAGCTTCGATAAATATCTCCTGCGCCTTCTCCGGGAAGGTTTTAGTGCTGAAATCCGGATCATGATCTTTTACCTTCCGCAGACTGAAAAGACAAGAAAAGCTCTACAGCAAGTAAAGAACAACGTGGAAGTGCCTCACATGTTTCAGATAATGACAGCAATCTTACCCACTTCAGGCCCAGTTTTTATCAGGGAGCAACTGAAAACTGGAGACTCCCCCCTAAGACATAACCTCTAGGTGCTCATAAAACAAACATAGTGCTGCAAACCCAAAGAATCCTCAAGAAAATGAGTGTGCACCTCATCCATTCACACCAGGCTAGGTGCCTCGTGTTCATTCTCACACCAGGGACTCCCGGTTAAGTGGTACAACAACAGCAATGGACAAAGTGGGTAGAAAACAAAACGCACCATCTCACCACTGCAAGACAGAACTGAGCAAAACTTCTGCAGCACAGAATAACGAAAAAAGAGGTACGTACGCCAGCTGAGAGGCCGCAGTCTGCTTCAGCTTCTCCATCTTTTGCTTCACCCCATCTTTGGACAGGGAAGTCAAGCGGGCATCACCCTCAGGGGGGATGTATGGGTCTATAATATCAGCTGCGTGAGAGAGAAGAAAAGGTCAGGAGGTGGCTCAAAAACAGCAAAACGCAGAAAACAAAGCAGCACCCTGGCTGCGGGGGGCTGGAGTAACAGGATTCTTCCCTGAAAATGTTTGTAAGATGGAACATGAGCACGCAGAGAACTGCTCGTCTTAACACAGCTTGTCAGCAGTGACAGGCCCCTGCCCTCTGCTCTCCTTTTCCATACAGCCCAGGCTAGGAGGATAGGACACATTCAGCAGCAGGGAACGTGACCTCCCTTGCTATTCCTTGTCCCTAGGTACGAAGGGGCCAACAGCTTTAAACACTTCTGAGGTAAAGAGAGCAGCTGCTATCCCTCACCAGGAGGCAGAGTGCGTAATTCAGCCTATTGCAGACGGACACTGTGCCACCATGGTCACACCGCTTAAGCTAATTGCTCCATCCGGGTACTTTGCATTAGATTTGCCCTTGAGAATAGACCAAAGCAGACTTTCTACCACCTGTGCAGGCCAAGTAGAAGGTCCGTTCTATACGTTCCTCAGGAAATACTACCCCCGAAGACTTGAGTCTCTTCTCCTTCTCTTCAGGGGACAGTTCTCTGGCCCATTCGGGGACAGAATACCTCTTCTTCGTTCTCACTGGGACAACAAGACAGGCCGGAGCCGCTCCAGCAGGACGGAGTACGGACTCCGCAGCCTAAGGAAGAGAAATAACAAAGCCGTAGAGTTAGCCCGACAGCCAAGAAACATCACCAACGTCCTGCCTTATCTCCCTTCACGCCTCCCAAACGCAAAGCAGCTGCAAATACACCTAATGCCACCACTTGTAGCCCTCCCTGTCCCGCGGCCCTCCCTATATTCCCTCATCCCTGACTCCC
>VUYV01000549.1:69716-112042 GCA_008711295.1 Anarhynchus alexandrinus
CCCCCCCCCCCCCCCACTATAGTGGGGTATGGAGGTTGGGCGGGGGGCGGTCGGAGCCACGGGTATCCGCCTCGCTGGTATCCCCGGCTTTCCTCCCCCTCCAAAATCCGGCTTTCCCCCCAAAAAAATCCGTAGTGAGCACCCTGTTCCCGTTTCCAGCCCCCAGCGCGCTGCTTTCATCTCTCTCCAGCCATTCAGATGGCTCGGGATTTTGCTGGAAAGACAAAACTACCACAGAGGCAATTAAACGCGAACTCCCCCGGTGCGGTACGGTGAGCGGGTAGGCCGCGGTGTCACGAAAAAGCTTGGAAGTCAGCGAAGCGAAATGCTGGGATAACAGTGGGAAGGGGCGCGCAAACTGCGAACGCCGGGTCTGCCTGCCTCTTCTGGAAGGGAAAAAGCTTTACCCCCCACCCCCAAACTCGTGTTTCAAAGCCAGAGTGTTTGATGAAAGCCCTGAAGTCTCATAGTCATTCTCGGGCTGCCGTGCCAAGATTTCCTAAATTTGCTTTCATGTCTTTCCTTGTGCAATGATTTGAAATAGATGCGGAATTGTAAGGGCTCACCGGGCTTTTTCTTAAAAGGGGACGACTGTATCGAGAGCTCAAAAATATTCAAGGGAGATTTTAAATACTGATGTGTGTACGGATTTAAACCTTGGTCTAAAGAGGCGGTTAAAAACCTTGTTTTAAAATGAGGTAACATCGGGGTAATAAAGCTGCTGAATCTGAAGCACAGGTACGGAAGAGAGCGAGTGCCTCGCTGGGCAAGTGTCTGGTGCCAGTGGAAGTTGGGGAGGGCAAAAAGCTGCGGATGATAGTGAATCTTGTGACTTTGGGGACCTGGAGGGAAGATGGCCAGAGATGAGTAAGTTTGTGTCATGTGGAAGAAACGCTGAAAACGTGAATCGCCTTGCAGATTTTGGTCTAGCTCAAGTCCTCAGGCCCCGGCAGTCTGCAGGGTCTCAGCGTGACGGCGCATCAGCCTGGGTGAAAATGCTGGCTTGAGAAATTCCCAATCTCTTCCGCCTTAATCCTAGCCACCTATTCCTGTCTTCGCACCCAAGTTGCTGCTCCTCAGTCCAGTTACAGCTGTGGGGCTGTGCTGTAAATGGGATCACTGAAATCATCCAGGTTAAAAATAACACTCGGGGGGAGGGGAGTAGTGGCTTTTTAAGCCAGCGTTGCTACTGAGGAGGGAGTAGTATTGAACAGCAGCCTCGGAAACTTCGTTTAAATCCAGGAGTAACGAGGATTTGGAGGCTTCTTGTGGACGTGGTAGTTGGTTTGTGTATTTTAGTCCTGTTGAGGTATTTTTATTATTGTTTGCTGTTCAGGGGATTGCTCAATGAATTCCTAGAGCGATAGATACCACCTGACAATGCATAATCTTGGACTTTCCTACCAGTTGAGGGCATGTGTTAAGGAAGAACACTGATCTGGCAGGTTCAAGCTTGTAAAAAACTCTTGTTCACATCATGGTGAGCTGATCTGATATTCCCACTGTAGAGAGAAATAAAAAAATATAGGACAAGGTTTTTAAAACATATCTAAAGTATGTATCTTTATTTTTAAATAACTTTCAACAACCGTAGACCAAAGAATCATGAGGCCACATCCCAGCTGCATGCAAGCAAGTACAGGAGAGGTGCAGGAAGGTATACGGGGTGAGTGTTCACATGCTTGTGTCGAGTTAGAAATCTGCAGTTTGCTGTGGCTGCCAGTGCCCAAAGCATGGTAAAGGCACATTCCAGACAATTAGAGGGTAACTCTTCTGCACCTTAATGGAGAGAAGAACAACCAGCTCACCTACAGTGTGAGATGGACAGGATACTTTTTATACAAAGGAATGGCTGACTTAAGAATATTCTGACATTTCCTAGTCCTTTGTTATTGAGCTGGGATCGGATCTAGAAAATAAAAAAAATATTTGTGTGCTTTTGGATCCAATTGGCTCAATTAAGGACCTGTTGGCCATTGTAGTGAGGTGGAGTAGAGCTCATCACAGGCATTCTGTTTTCAGCATCCTCGAGACCTCTGGCATACATTGTACAGACATTGAGGTAAAAGTGATTTTATGTTAAGATGCAAACTGAATTTTCCAGATTTTGGTAGGAAAATACTACACTGCCTCCTTTTGAGATCCAGGTATCATTGTTTATAACCAATCAAGAATAATTATTGGTCTCTCTGTTCCATTCCAAGATGATAATGGCTGGACAAGCAATAATCCACATCAAGTACTTAATCCAGTGATGCTTTCTGACCTGCGGGATGAGTACTGAAACTTTGACACCGGAATCAATCACGTGATTAATCACAAAATGAGGAAAGCTCTTCATTACTACATCAAAAGTGTTTATTTGCTTTGTTGTTTTGCATTTTTAACAGCAAACTGGAATGAGACTGTGATAGTTAGTCAAGACATTACAAGTAAACACTTGATCAGTCAGTTTGTGTTTCTCACTTAGAGCCATTAAATAGGATTTGGCAGCCCTCCGTGTAGAATTTTGGTAAGTCTTTTGACTTGAGCAGCAAGAAATGTTAAATAACCTTCCAGTCTTGGCTTTGGGGCAGTACACTTGTGTTGGCTTTTGCACTTACAAATAACTTAACAAAACACAATAATAAATGTTACACTTATATGGCTCCTTCAAATAAGCTTCAGAGGATAAGGCCTTTTATGATTCAGAAGATAAGGCTGTTGCTTCAGTGTCAGCAGTGACCAGGTTGGTTTCAAAGCCTTGAAAAGAAATGATGTGTGTTTGTAGTTTATTGTGGCACTTCCAGTTTTCAGGTTAGGGAGTTGGCCCTCTGTCTAGTATTTGTTGTTCCTTGATAAAGGAATGATACTGAAATCTGTGTCTTGATGAAGTTTAATTTCATAGCCTTTGGAAGCTGAGCTTGTTAAGTGTTTGGTAACTTAAATATTAATTTTTTTTCTGGTTACTTGAGATTTTTAAATAGTGTAATTTGTGGTCATATGAATATTTTGGAAGTTTGTAGAATTGTGTAACATTTATATAAAACTGACAGTATATAATTGCCATTGATCACAGTTAAAACCCCCCAAATCCTTAAGGGTTCCTTGTGAAATAGTTCCTTTATCACAGCTAGGACAAAATGCAATTGTGGGAGAATCGGACACTGCGGGTCAGTAAGAGATCTGGAGCTGAATTAGTCGCCTGCTCACAGTCCTGCGATGGGTCTGTTGGTTATGTCGTCTTTTAGCGTTTTAAACTGTTGATTTGTTGGGCATGTGGGGATGTTTCTGAATGAGCACAATTAAGATTTTTTTTTTTTTTCTGGAAGTAGTTCATCTATTTTATTCATCTGTTAGCCTGAGATTTAATTATTGTAACCCTGATTCTCAGGGTCTAGTTATCAGTGCGGTGCACTCATATTACTCAGTGTCTAGGTCAACTTTTTTCCATTCTGCTTTTGACTCCTGGGAGGCCTAACCGAGGGCTGGAACAAAGAGGGGATGTGCAGCCGTTCTGTTCTTCAGCATCATGCTGAAGTGGCAAACATGAGTAACTAGCAACAGAAACAAACATCTGGCTCCCAAAGTTCAACGGTTGTTTTAAGCTTCTAAATGGAAGTTCTTAGCACCGTCACGGCTCCAAACCATCACCTGTCCGGCGCAGGGTGTAGTGGTGCAGAGCTTCAGAGAGGTGCATGGTTGTCTTCTAACTTCCTGGTATTTACCCCTATACAAACTGCCGCCTTTGGAGAGCGTCGTGTGGCGATTCATTTCTTTCGTTGGGAACTACAGTGAGGTGTTTCTTGGTTGCAAAGCAGCCTATCTCTACTTTAAAGAATTTACAACCTGACGTAGACGGCTCTTTTAAATATCTTTCCCAGTCCCTTTAATTTGTCTTAAGGATACTCTGTTATATTTAGCAATGTTTAACCTGTATCTGTTGCTTTTTATAGGTTAATTATGCAGTATCTGCTAGACTAACAAATGTGTAGTCTTCTGATCCTGCTGCATGCCAGTTAAAGATTAATTGTGACACTCTTTTATGTAAACCTTGAAAAATTAAGCTTAATGGGTGTAGTATTTGTGGTCAGTGTCTTTTGGAGGGGGAAGTTGTCTCGTATAAATATATGGTCATGTTATCCAGCATTGTAACTTACATTTCCAGCACATGAAATTAGATCTGAATTTGAGTGTTAAAGGTACCGCGCTGAGTCTTCAAGTCTGGTGCTTCAAAGTCAGGACCTCGGGGCTCTGCGGACCCTTATGCCACCAGCTTCAAAAATAGGAATGCCTTTGCTCTTCTCCCCCGCAGAAGGGCCTCTTTCAGTTCTGTAATTCATAAGGCCGATTGCATTGATCATGGTTACAAAGGGATTTACTTGTCTGTGTGGATTCGACAATTCTGAAGTCTGTGCGGCTGCTACAGATGAATGTAGTTGGATGCTCTTTGGAATGAAGTGAATTTTTCCAGTGGGCCAATTACTTGTGGCATTGGCAATCTTACTGCTTGGCTACCATAATTTGCTTGAGATGCAGATGAATAAAACTTTTTGTTCCTTTTCTCATTGAAGTTTGAGATTCTTAAAAAGATACAACCTCGAACAGAATGGAGGTTGTCTATTTTTAGAGTAAAATGCTAAAAACATACATGCTTGTTACAATGCTACGTTTAGAAAAGGAATCTGAAACCGAGTGACAAGATTTTAATTATCTAGTCTTATAAATGCCTCTAGAGAATTAGTTTTGACTCCAGAAGGTGTCTTCTGGTGCACCTCATCCTGTATTTCAGGTGGGCTGGCATTCTACTGAAGCCATTCAAATTCTTGTTTCTCTTGTCCTAAAAAGGTTTTTCCATCAAGTCCTTTCCTGCTCTGATAACCAGTGAAAATCAAAAGCTTTACAGCATCTTCGAGTCCTATTTCACAGAGCCAAATAATTACCCTTTTTAGCTCTTCTTCTGTCAAGTGATATTACCTTGCAAAACTTTTTGAGGGAATTTAAGCTGTTATCTCCTATTGGGTGAGATTTTCCTTCCCAGAAACAAGAGCTGAGCACGAACGTGGATGTGTAGGGCGTTGGGAAGTGTGTGTCATCTTAGTCTAACGACAGGTTACTGACACAGTTAAAACGTCTTAAAGGTCTGCGGTTTTATTGCAGGGCAGATCTGCTTGAGGTATTTATGTCTGGCTAATCTCGATCGGTGTTTGAATTGTGATTAATGTTACTAGAGCTTCATCAAAAGCGTCAGGTTTAAAGTTTTGAAATGTTCCTTCATTCCAGATATTGGTCTTAGTTCATCTGCTGCTTTTAAGCACGTCAGCCTTACAGCAAAGCTACTTTCATGGTGGGCATTTGTAGCTTGCTCCTTTCTTGATTAGCCTCTTCTTGTTGAAGAGTAAATTTATTATATTGGAGAGGAAGGTGAAGCAGGGTGACAGTTCACATATATGCAGCTTTGTAATTGCTTATACCTTATGCAGCAAGATGCTTTTTTGCCTTTTAATATGATTGCATTCATGAAAAGCACTGCATGAGCAGAATATCTGTCTTCCAAAACACAGTATTAGCAGAAATGTAAAAGCAGTTTCAAGGTGTCGCTTACAGCAAAACACATTCGTTCATCTTCGTGATATACGTGGTGTCTGTAAGCATTAGGCTATAGGTTCTTGGGAGATAAAATGGTCATTAGTCAAGTATGCTGGGCGGTTTATAGTTTTGGTTTTGTTCTTACAGGTGTGTCTGCACTTCATTATTTTTCGTGGATCAGAGGGAGGAGGCGCTCATGCTGGAGCCTGTGTGCCAACATGAAAACTTTTTTTTTTTTCCCCCACTGAATTAAATTATGAGAGTCTCAGAAGTGTGCTGTAGGGTACACTGTCAGTATTGACATCTGCACGCTGACTTTTGCCCTTGCTTTTTGGGGAGTTGGAGGGTAAACCTTTTTTAGGCTACTGGTTCACTCAGTCCCTTTAAATGTTTTCTAGTGTGTTGCACTGTCTCGTAAAACTGCCTTGATATTTGTAGGAGGTAAGAAAAAAAATCTAAAAATAGGTAATTGCCTTTCTAAGGGGCCTCTGGAGTTGTCTCTGCTTAAACCTAAACTTTCTTATTTTGCAGGCACAGTGCTACACTGAAAATTCTTCTGTCCTCAGAAGAAGTTGTTTTTTTAGAGACGAAGCCTATTGTTAAACCCGGTATTGTCTGCAGTTTGGACAGTTCTTTATGCATCTCGAATTCTTAATCCAGAGAGATTTGGATTTCTAGATTGAATAAAGGTCTCTGCTAGACACTTATAAAAAGCTGTTCTCATTCTGATTTTTCTGTGTTATAGAAGACCTTGAAAAACCCCAGACCCTGATATTGTGATGAAAATTGTTGGGCTTTGATCTTAGGTTTTGGGAAGCGTTGTAATCCTTTAGTTTCATGCACACCAAATTGGGGGTGGGTGGTGGGAAGGAAATATTTCAGATTGTAAATCTTTTCTAGAAGCATCAAATCTAACCTGTGCCACTTGTTACGTTTGCTAGTTTTATGCTTTGCAAGTGTGTTGTCTTTAGAAACAGGTTAAGTTTCTTAGGTAACGTTGTTTTGGCTTTGTCACCATAAAGAGGCAACATGGTGAAAACACCACAGCTCTTCTGCGCTGTTCTTAGGACGCACTACTGCGGGGTGACTGACAAGCAGGATTTGGAAAGATCCACTAATAGTTAGGTTGTCAAAAAGCATAAGCCCTTACGTAATATTTATTACGCAAACAATTCTGTTAATGGGAATAAGCCATGGACGTTTGCTTTGTGAAGTTGGTGACTGAGGTCAGAAAGAAACTTCTGAGTTCGGTTTGTCTTGTGTTGACTGTCCACTGTGGGGGTTGGCTTTCCCTGGAGGATTTGGCATTAGCCCTTCGGTTCACAGATTATTAGACTAGATGGACTGTTCTTATGATGTGGGTACGCCTATTAAGTTAAGCATTTATATTTCTTAAGCCTCTCTTATCGCTGACTAGACTTGAATTTGGTTTTTGTGTACACAATGACTAAGGAACCACTCCTTCAGGCAGCCTAGGTAGAACAGTTGAAGGCTGAATATCTGCTTCCGTTTACTCATCGTGCGTAGATACCAGCTCCTTTATGGCAGAGTGATAAGTGTCTGCTTCAGCTGTGACACTTCACGGCTTATTATTTTGGCTTTACTTGTAATAAACGCGTTTACGTTCGGATGCTCGAACGGTGAGCTGGCGTGCACGTGCAGAGCGCTGCGCTGATTTTTGCGACGGGGGCGAAGGAGCTCTTGGTTCACGGGGACCAGTTTCCATCACAAAGAGGTCCAGTTGGGTTCTGCTGTGTGTTCAAACATGGATAGCTAGAGTGAGGGGTACAGGTCTTAATAATGCGTTTTAAGCTTATAATAGTGAAAAACCAAGAAAGGGATAGAAGTTCCTTATGCTGAAAGGGATAGAAGTTCCTTATGCTTTAAGGAACTCGCTCTCTGGGGCAGGAAGCAGTTCCTTTGTGCATATGTTAAACTCCAGTTGGCTGTTACAGAAATTTTTGCTCCTTTATGTAAAGAACTGGCGTTGTCTACTGCTAGAAATTGTATCCTGGACTAGCAGGACTACCAGCTCGATCCAGTGCGATGATTCTAGTGGTTTCAGCCATAAGTTTCTAAATAATTCTGAGTTTAATTCCCAAATATTTTACCCCTTTGTAATTAATTGATATTTAATTTGAATTCCTCTGTATTCAGGCTCTTGCATCCAAATAGAAAGCTGGCACAGTGAGACGGTTTATTACTACGCTGGGAGCTGGCCACTTGTTAAATAAAGCAAAGTGTGTGTAGCCAAGAGCTGGCAGAAGGAAAGCTTTCAGGAAAATGTAAAGGCAAATTTCTTGGCAGATGTTTTTAACCTAAGGCATTCTTATAGTGTCGACAGTTTAGAACACAGTACTGTAGGTTGTATTTCTGATCATCGTTGAAAGATGTTTGTGTTCAAAGGCTTTTACTGTAGTGTCCTGTAGGTCATCTCTAAAAGGAAGCTTACAGGCTCTCTATCTATTTTTATTGGTCTTGGATTCCCGGGCACGTACAAGGGCCCTATTGTCAAGCTTTCATACCGATTTTTAACAGGCAGTCCATTCCCTTAAATAATTTACAGTGTTGATAAGTAGGCCTAGATGGCTTGAACATGATTCAAGTACGCGTGTTCCAGAACAAATGAGAGCAGTCACTGAAATATCTTTTTTCTTTTTTACCACTCTTAAGCACTGAATTCTGTTTCAAACATTTGATGATGGAGGGTTTTTTAGATTAAAGGGAGGTGGAAATGCCTACTTAAGGGAGCTCAAGGGAGCAGGGAACACCATTTCTTCCTGATGCTCATAAAATTTCTCTTCCAGGTGAAACAGGCAACCAACCAAATTGTGATGAACTGTGCTGACATTGACATTATTACAGCTTCTTATGCGCCAGAAGGAGACGAAGGTAGGATTGCTTTTTTTTTTTTGCTGGAGTTTTCACGTGTTAATCCATTTCATTTCTGATGTCAGATGCTGCTGCCAACAGTTAACAACTTTGCAAAATTGCGTAATAGTTTGATAAGCTAACTTAGTCCTAGAAGCACAAAATTAATTATGTAACCTTCATTCTCTTCTCATCGCTACTGTTTGCATGTTTAAAAAAGTTACCTCGAGCTTCCATGAAATCTACGTTCTACTCCGTCGTGCCTGAGTGTTGTAGGCAAAAGGATATTTGACTGTTTTTACATTTTTATTTATCTTTATACCAGATAGTTGTGTAAGAACATGATCTGTACCTATGGACTTCGCAATATTGACAAAATCTGTGACAAGGGCTTAGATAAGGAATGCATCAATAATGGCCTGCAGTAGGAAATACTCATTGGGAAGGATTTGGAAAAGTACAGAAGATGCTTAATTGACATTTAGCAGGATGTTCCTAGTGTGGGGCAACATGGAAAAAGGTGATTGTGTGGAGGAGACAATGGCTGGGATCCACTTCAGTGAAAGGCTGGAAGTTACTGGAGAAATGGAAGCAGGAGTGCCCGTTTGTAGGACACAGTTACAGCAGTTGACATCTTCCCCAATTATATTTCGAGGAGATTTAACAGACACAAAAAGTTTTAGCAATTGAAGCATGAAATGATCAATGCGTGGAAAATAAGCTCCTTGAAACAGAGCGATGATCTAACAGTGTGCAAAGCCCGTCTGGTTTTCTTATGGAGCCTCTGCTGTTTCACACACAGTAGCTACTTGGGCCACTGGGTGCAACTGTTTCTTAAGTTCTTCAGACAACAAAAGGCTCTGCGGAGCTTCCCTTTCTGTAAGGAAAATGCCACAATGATGTCATGAAGCACTTTGTTAAAACCACGATTGTGAATTAACGGAATGATCTTGATGATGGACAGGAGAAAGGCGTTGCTTTGATTAGGTTTAAAACTTCTCTAGTATGCTTATGCAACAGCTGAAGGAAGTTGGAGGGATGGGCTGCGTTTGTCTGAACACCAAAGAAAGAAAAGAAACCTTAATTTTCTGGACTGAATTTTGGTAGGGACAATTTCAGTTCTTGTAGTGCTGTTACCCGATGGCTAATAGATTTGGATGTGGCAAGTGGAACGTCTGCAATGAGTCTTTGCATTTAAATTGCTTTGACTTTTTTTTTTTGGTTTTTAATATAGTATTAAAGAAACCAGAGGGCTTCTTGAGAGCAGTTGAGAGCAGCCAAGCGGTGCTTAGGTGGATGGGGAGCTCCGTCCCAAGGAAGCAGCGTTCGGTGGGTGTGTTGTGGAAAAGTAGAGCTCACTGCAGGAAGTGCAGTCGCGGCGAGAGAGGGCGGCAGAGAAGAGTATTACCAAAGAGCTTGGAGCCTGGCCACCGAGTTTTGATAGTGAAAGAATAGAGCGCTGTTTCCTACGTGCTCGATTCGGGCTCCCGGGTTGTACCCTGGCGCTCCAGTCCGGCGTGCCTTTCACACGCTGCCGTTAGCGATCTTTAGTTGATTGGATGCACTGTGTTGCTAAGCGCTCCTGGAGTCATTTCTTATTCTGAGTAATGAGGCGATAACAAGAGTGGTAGTAATAGCAGAGCGTGTGTGGAGTCTGTTCCACCTATCACCGTGCCGTAGGCCCAAACCACCTATTAATTTTTTATTTTGTCATTGAGAAAAATGAAAATAAATAGAAAAGGTAGCTAGGAAGAAAGTCCCTTTGCATTCACATCAGGAACAATACATAAAATAGAGAGGATCTCTATTTTAATGTATTATCTTGTTTTCAGAGCTGATTTCCCTCTCACAGAGGTCTATTTTTCTAGTCTTTAACAGTGATATACTCTCCTTGTAACTTTAAAGTATTAATAGTAGAACTTAATGGAGTAAACCCAAGTAAACCAGAAGTGAGTTTCTGTGGCTTAAATTCCTTCATTCCGATTTTTCAGATGGCCTTGAATGTGGCGCTCTGGACAGGCAGGAACATGAGTACAGCACTCTGGCTATAGCGTAGGCACTCACCTCTCAAACCGTTGCATCATAAATACTTGAGGTGCAGCTTTGGTGCATGTTTACTATAATTACACTCAGGCTTCATGGGGTTAAAACATATCTTTCGGTTTGGGAAACTGCCAACTAGTATAATGGCTTTGGAAGTAAAATTGCATGAAATTGGCAGACTATTTGCTGGCACCTGTTGATACAGATCAAGTCAGTCTTACTAATGCTTCTATTGTGCACAGCTTTTGGATGGTAATTGTATAACTGGTCTCAAAACCAGAGTACGGAATTTAGTCCAATGAACCAACAGAAATATCAGCCAGATCATTTGGATTTAGTTACTTAGGTGAGCCTCGTACACATTGCCTATACAGTATGTTTGAAAACGAGCGAGGAGTTAATGACGTCTTCTCCTTTAAAGGCTTTAGTGAAGGATCGTTACCTCTTTTAGTTCTGTACCTCAGTGGGGAAGAATTTGTCTCACGCTTGTCTCTAAATGTGAGATAAAAGATAATCGGTCACTTATCTTCTTTCAAGTGTGGTTCTGTTCCGAAAAGTAACTGTGTGAAAAAGAGCTTCTTGTTCAACAGATACCTTTCCTTTGTGTATGGAGGTGCTCTGTTGACTTTTGTGCAGAATTGTTTATTCTTTTCTTAATAAATCTTGTTAGTTTTGAGTGCCTACTGTGTTGTGGCTTGTACAACAACAGAATTCTTAGCTAGAACTGTGGGCCGTGTTTTCCCTCCCCTCCTGTTCACTCTTCTGGAGATGGATACAGCAGAGGGTAGAACTTGGTCTTTGGAATTTTAATGCCGATTTGCAGGGAAATCAGATTATTGTCCAGTATTTGAGAGGAACCTGAGGGAGGATCTCTGAAGCTTTATAGTCAAAGTAAAAAATTTTGCTGTGTAATCCACAATTGAGTGGTAGTGAATAATAAACCAGGAGAGATTGATTACTCAGTACTTTGGAGTACAAAAATACTCTGTTTAGCCATAAAACTAGTGTAGTGATTGTAACTGGAGGTTGTGGATTTGCCGTTTGTGCCAGGGACGCTGTAATGGAACAAAGCTACTCAAAAGACGGAGTTTTCCGTTGCTGAAGTTACGCCTGGCTCCTCCCACTAATCATAAGGAGCAGTTGCTTTGGTTTTTTTCCAGAAGCTAGGTTTTTAGCATTTGTAGGCAAATGTTTACAGTGCAGTCTTAGCGTTTTGGTGTGCACGTGCTGTACTACCTTTGTCCAACTGGTTGACTTTGCTCAGCTAAATGAAGAGCTGAAAAGGCATTCCTAAGCAGGTTGGTTCTAAAGTTAAATTTTAGGGGATTGAGTTTCACACTTACTGAATGCTCAGTAGCTGGAGCTGCCTGGGAATCTCTCCTTTAAGGAGCTGTGAAATTGTGATGGAGTCATAACTGGTGAACTGCATTGTCTTTAGCTTGGAAAGCTTTTCAGATACTGGGGGATCTAAAGCAGGTTCTTAAATTTAGAGACGCTTGGAGGGTAGTAGTTGGCAATTTCATACAGAAAACAACCAGCAACTGTAGTGATGTTTGTTTAGCAGAAATAACTGAGTGAACTTTGATTTGTACTTCCACCTTTAAAAGTTTGTAAGGCCAAAACTCATTATTTCAGTCTTTTCCTTCCTAGTGTGGTAGGGACATGCTTGGATGCTAGTGCTAGAGGCTGGTTACACCAGGGCCTCAGCTGGTGCTTAAAAACGACAACAGAAGATCGCTGGTGCTTACGGAAAGCAAAGCAATGTGACCCAAGGGTGCCTAAGCAGTGCTTTCCCTTGGCCTGGGAGCACTCCCCCTTCACGGTGATCGTAAGGCAGTCTGAAATCACGCTGCTCTGGAAAGGGGCAATGACGCTTGTGCTCACTCACTCCCTTCTGCTGGCATTCACGTTTGTACTGTTGAGCGGCCGTGTGGTTCAGGAAACTGCACTGGCTAAAAACTGCCTCTACAAGGGGAAAAAAGCCAGGCAGCTTGGAGACAGATCATCTTCCTGATCCTGACGATTGTATGTGGATGCCAGTGGAAGGAAGGGAATGGGAACGTGCAGCTGGGGCCAGGTGGGAAAAATGAGACTACTGTCTCTGCCCGTGGCAGACTAGATTTGTTTAAGCCAGTTGTGAAACCTTTCTTTGTTGTAGAAAAGCTCATCTTCGTCCTTTCTTCTGGAGAGGACTCAATGTGACAGCATTTGTGATGGTAAGTTTGTTAAGGAGGCCTGGGCTGCGTTGGCATGGACGGTTTGGGAATATCTGATACGCGCGAATACTTCTGACTCCTTTAAAGGATTTTACAACCACTGGTTTGAAACACGTGAAAAGATGTGAAAGGGCTGGAAAGCATTAGCATTCTGGGGAACTGCATCGGCGTAGCTCAGTGGCTAATGCTGAAGGAGGACAGTGTATGCTGTGTCAACATGTAGATGTTTTAAGCTAACGTGTTTAATTTGCAGATAGAGTAGACAGAGTGCACACAGTCACTGCAGCTCAGTTGATGAATGCAAGTTCATTAAGCCACCATACCTTAATTGCCTGTGACTTCTCCGTGCTGTGGAATGAGGGCTACTTGAAAAAATTCCATCTCTTGCACTTGGCTTTGTCTTCGCTTTGAAATACATGCACATTTGACATTGCTTAAAACCCTTGGCTAGCATCCATGTTTATAAGCATGTAATACAGAAATTGGGATCATTAATTGATGTATCCATCTGGGTACTGTGCAATTTCAGGAAGTACTCTGTAGAAGGACTGTAATTTGTTTAAAACGCTATTGTAAAATTTGATGTGTAGCGCTCTGAGTTTGGGAGGGTTGCTAGATCTGATTTTTATGCGTTTTTTCCAAAGGCATGGAGCACTAGCAGCTTTTTATTTTCTCATGCAACTTGGTCCAGACTGTGTACTAATGTGCTAGTGATTAACTTGCAACCTTGCAGTGCCAAACTCTCCAAAGTTCGTAGGCTGCCAAAATTGTGTTGTTCTCTTCAGGAGCTTTTGTATTCAACTCTGTTAGGAATTCAGACGGCCTTTTACTGCAATTACATCTTTGTTATAAGCAGTTCTCTTAAACTCTAACAAAAAGTATTGTTGATGGTTTTCCATGGTTCTTTTGCTCTGGATTAAATTATTGGCACTGAATAGTTAGTTTAAAAAAAAATAATGTAACTTTGAATCTTTCATTTATATTCTGCTGTTTCGGAAATTGGTATATAAGCAGCTGCTTTGAGAATTACAAAAAATTGCTGGAATTGAGCGTGGAAAGGCACTTCTAGACACCAGCTCCTCAGTGAATACAGGTCTTGTGAAACTGTAAATGAGCGTTACCTTTTGTTCCAGATGTACTCTTGCCATTGCTTTTTAAGTGTTCATCAGAGGCGAGTTGTCGGGGCAAGTGGGACGTTCCCGGGGTGTCACAGGGCTCTGCTTTGGTGGAGATTGTCATCAGTATGTGCCGGGAGCGCTCAGCATCGCCCCTGAGATGGCTGCTCCCAGCCTATTTAACTGTAACTTGTTTAAACATCTAACCTTAGGGTAATTGGGATCCAACACTGTGAAATTAAGGTTGAGAAGCTCTTTGAAACAAGGTTGCTTTCTGCAAGGTGGTAATACACTTTCCCAGGCTGGTGCCGGGGGTAAAAAACCCGAAGGTCTTCACTTTCTTCCAGCGCTGGTAACGTTTACCTGTGTCTCTTTCCTACGGCTTTCCTACTGCAGGTTATAGAGTAGAACTACAAATTCAAATATGCTGAGGAGGACTTCACATTTGGGAGAGCAGGAGGGGGAAACTTGATATTCGTTGTCAACTTTTGGCAGAAGATCTGCATAACGCGCATTCTTCTGTATTTCTCAGTTTCAGTAGGTTAGAACTATGATCCTGAAGTCGTGGTATTGTTTGTTTTCGGTATCAGGTTGTTTCCATTAGAAGCTGTAAAAAGATACAAATGTTTTTGGTTTGCTGTGGTCATTTTAAAATACGTGGGGGGAGTGATTCTGCATTCTTGTACTGATCTTTATCAGACGTTTCTCAGGTTTTCATTTAGCCTCTGACCGCAGGCTGACAGCTCAGCATCTGCAGGTTGTCCAGCAGCGGGATTCCTCCCGGGCAGGCTAACATAAATTTCCGACAGGTCTTCAGCCCCTCCTTCCCTCTGGCCGAGGTCGCTCACATGCTATCGCAGAACAACAGGTTTGCTGTCTGTTGGACTCTAAAGATAGCCGGGGTCAAAATTCATGGGATTTAAGCGATGTAGTCAGTGAGCTCCGCTCTGTTGCTGGGAGCCCCCTTTCAGATGAGTGTGTTGTCCGTTAGTGTTGTTTCCCTGAATATCTTCTCTCCAACTCTCATGTAGTGTCTCCTTTTCTGCCTCAGCATTCCGCAGAGTTGTAAGAAGAAAAGCTAAACCTTTACTTTTTGTTGCTCGTTGCCCAACGCTTGCTGGCATTGTGATGTCCATGGCGTGTATTCTGTTTAAATGGTCTATCTCATCCCTCTTACAGTTGATTTTAAAAATCTTGGAACTCCTCAGTACAGACTAGTGGTCTAAAGTTCTCCTACTTGATCCTGTAAATAATTTTTTTTTCTTGAATTTGTTTCCGTACTGTATTTTTATTTTTTTTACAGCTAGAATTGTTTTATTGTAAGCATCTCCGCATTATGTACCCTGGCATGGTGGTTAACTCTGATTAAACGCTGAGCAGAGCACTGAAACCAGTAGTTAAGACTAATGCATTCGTGCCGTTCCTGCATTTGTGTTCTTTGTGAGCAGAGGTTGGTGTTAACTCTGACTTAAGGCTGAAATCATACTATTCCGCAATAAATAGCACTTTAAATTTTATAAAAATAAAAACACGTTTCCAGTCACTTTTGTCACATATGGAACAACTTAGCTGAACATCTTGCAAGTGTGCTTGGGCTACCTCTGAAACCGAATACCTGGATTCTTGTAGTGATACTTGAGCATGGAAGACAGGTCGTTCTGTAAATTAAATCGTTGTTTCAAACAAGCTTTGTCATTCAGAATCCCATGTCATGAAGAAGTTGACATAGTGGTACATTTTTCTTTTAGGGTGTTCACCTTTATGTATCACAGCGTTTCCCAGTGTCCTTTTCTGCCCTTTTTTCTGTGACCATTCAAAATTAGTATCTATTTCAGTAGATAACTGAAGCTATTCACTCATTCTTTCTTCCTAGGTCAACTTTGAAAGTACCTGAAAAGGTTGCTAGACCCTTCCTAGCATTTTGATATCCTGGGTGTGTTTTCACTTCGATTCGAGTGGTGTAAGTGGGATGGGACAGGCAGCTCGTACTAGGAATGCTGTTGCTTTAAACGGGTCTGTGCATTTCCCAAACCTTTCAAAACTATACTGAACTGCCAGATGTTTATTGTATTTATAAATCTAGAATTATACATCAGTATGTCTGCATGGAAAGGTGTATTGCTGTGTTCAGGCTTGCCAAATTTGGTAGTTCAAGATGCTAATGTGTGGTAGAAAGCATCGCTCATTTGTTTTGGTGCTGATTTACGTTCCTTAAAGATAGCCAGTTATTGTGGTGGTTGAGTGTAGAGTGACACAGGTAGAAGAAATTGCAAAGTGAGGTCCTAACGTAGCTATTTTAGATTTTTTTTGGTTGGAGGAGCATAGATGTACGTCACCTTGGATGCAACGAGTGGGACTTGATGAATTAGGAAGGAAGAAGCAACACCAGGTGTTCTGTCTTGGCTCTGCTAACTCTAAGCTGCAGGACAGTTTAATTCCTGTGTACCGATTCCCTCCCCCCCATCTACCCAGCTTGGCCTCACAGTTGGGCTGTTTGCACCTACAAACAGATCCTGTGCTGTGTAAATGCCACACTGCTTAATATTCTGGGGGATTTTGGATGCCCTTGCTGAATGGTGTATAAACTCCAAGGTAGGTCCCTAGTTCTGAAGACAATTTTTAAATAAAATCAACATTGTGTTTTCCTTTGTGGTTCAAACCAAACAAAACCACCTCGCTGTGGATATTAGTGTGCTTTTCAAAGTGAGATCCGCAAATTAGTTTAATAAATCATAAGCATCCTGCTTGGAATAATTAGTAAGAATCCTGCTGCACTGATGTAAGCATTTAATATCGAGGGGAAGTTTTGTGCGATATTGTACCATTTGGCAGGGTCGTAGTAGTCGGTACCAGCATTCCCGCTGTTGTGCAGGATACTGTTCTTACTGCAAGTTTACAATTTAACAGTCCAGCTTTCATTACTCGGCACGACGGAAGACTTCCCTGCCACGTGTGAGTGTAGAATCCCGATGGACGGGACGTATGGCAGAGGTGGAAGGAGCATGGAGGTGGTGCTTTGAGTCTGTGGCTGGGTGGTCTGGTGTGAATGTGATAGATTTAGTTGTCCGAAGGAAGATAATATAACATGGAACTCCGACAATGGGTGGTGTTTCTTTCGTTGCTTGCATCTGTATTGTTCTGGATTATTCAAATTCTTCATTGATTTATTCAGTAACTACAGCATGGTTTTGGATTCAGCTGATTTAGTTAATTTTAAATGTTCATGAGTTACAAAAACATCTCTGGGGCTTATTTTGAACAAAGTAGTCTGTTTTTCTGTTTCAGAGGTACACGCCACAGGGTTCAACTATCAAAATGAGGATGAAAAGGTTACTCTCTCCTTTCCCAGTACTCTCCAGAAAGGTAAGAGCTATTTTCATGCTTTCTGCTTGCTTCAGCCATGTGTTTAAGATGTTTGCACTTGAAAAAGCTGGAGTAGGACAGCTCTGTCTTCCCTGAAGTTTCTGATGGCGAATTTAGTGCTCCCTGGGGAGTCTGTCCACTATAAGTCACTTTGTGAGCCTCTGGAATTGGAAATGTTGTTTCGCTATTGGTGATGTTTGCTTCCAACGCCTGAGGTGACTCTAATTATTTACCTGCTATTGGGAGTTAGGCTCAGAAGCTGCTTAGGTTAGATACAGATGATCTGTTTTCCTCTTGCTGAGAATGAGCTAATCTGAATTACTGCTGTATTTTCCTAGGCATGAATGTACTAATTCTTTTCAAACTGCTACAGGCTTGGGTATTTTTATTTTTTTTTTCTCTGAGGAGTTTGTTGATTGCAGTTCAGCTCCTCAGTTTGAATAAAGCAGTTTTATTTCATCTTGACAAATATAAAGATTCCAGGGTGATAAAACTTCGGTGTTTCATTCTGTGGGATATTGGCATGCCGCCTCTCTGATCAAGATCAGGTTTCCCCTTTTGCACTGAGACATCAAGGGCAGAATAAATCCTGAGACTAATTGACTTACAAGCTTGAACGCAGCCAGTGCTCCATCGTGGCTTTTGTAGAAGATTCCATAGGATGCTATTATTACTCAGCAGCCATCCTATATTTTTTTGCAAACTTTACTGAAAGGTAAGGATCGTAGGATCAGACTTCTCAAATGGCTTAAGGTAGGTCCCTCCTGGTTATTGCATTCAGTTCGGAAGATGAGAACAAATACTGCAGCAGCCTTCGCTGATCAGGTGCTAAAATGCTGTGGAGAGCCTGGCTTTGCCTGCGTGGCTCTGCTGGAGCTTATTTAGTGTGAAGAGAGTTTGAGGGAGGCTGGCAAAAAAAGCGATGGGTGGAGATGAGTTGAAGAGACGTCTTCTTTCAGAAGGGCAGTGGGCCAGCTGAGTAGCCTGGCCTGAAGGTCCAGACCAAATAAATGTTCTGTTTGGCACATGCAAATAACAGTGTCCCATCTGTTTCTGTTACAGGGACAGGGACGCTAAAGATCGACTTTGTAGGGGAGCTGAACGATAAAATGAAAGGTTTTTACCGAAGTAAATATACCACCCCTACTGGAGACACACGCTATGCTGCTGTCACTCAGTTTGAGGTATGAGCTCTATTTTTGTTTTCAGGGAATGTCATTATTAATATAGGATTTATTCTTAGAAGAAGCAAAGACCCGATTTCCTAGCTTTAGCTATACCCTCTGGGTAAATTTCAAAAGTCCATATTTATTTGCTTCTTGCTCTTAGTGCGGATGGGTAATACTAAAAGCAGCCTTTACATTGCGACTTGAAGGTCAGTCAATTCTGGATCTGGCAAATTCCCCAGCCAAGTATCATGCTGATGTGTGATGCATCGTATCTATACAATAGCTGCAATATTTAAAAACAGCTATTTATTTAGATGTGGTCAAATAACTGTATAACTTTCCTTTGTGAAGTATATTTTTTTTTTTTTAATAGGACACTCTGCCTTTATCTCAGTGTCTTAATGACATCCAAAATGTGAGCCAGATTCTGTCTCAAGTATTATGTAAACCCTGGACATAATGACAGAATTTTATACCATATTGTAATTTCATAGTTATCTGCCTTGTTACATAAAAACATGGAGTGCTTACCTCGTACAAATAGAACATTTCTTGGGTGCAGTCTACTGACAGAATATAAATAGGTGGTCTTGTGTGTACGGTCTGTGAACGCCTGGGTGCCCCCTCTGCTTTCACATGACTGAGCTTTGCTCCTGACATGACTCTGCTAAATTTTGCTCAGACTGTAGAATTCCACCAGAGCACAGAGTGCTTTTCAGCTGCGTATTTTATTAAAAAACCCAAGAGTGAAATAAGTTACCACAGTAAGAATAAAATACTCTAATGCGGAGGTCAAGAGTGTCAGTGAGGAGGCTCCGTACCAATGACTAGCTGTCATTCACCCCACTTCTTGCCCATAAAATGTGCTGAATTTTTGTGTGTGTTTTATTGCCACAATCTCTTTATTTATGCTTTTAATGCTCTTATTTCCTTCAGGCTACTGATGCTCGCAGAGCTTTCCCTTGCTGGGATGAGCCTGCTATTAAGGCAACATTTGATATTTCTTTGGTGGTTCCTAAAGACAGAGTAGCTTTGTCAAATATGGTAAGTTCTTGATGGGCAAGGAAAGAGTGTTTTAAATAAAACTGTAATAATGCCAGCTGATTATTTGATAGTTGATAGTGTGTGTTGGTACCAGACAGAGTTAGGAATATAGGCTGTCTTGGTAGCTAATACTAAGCAGCTCCAAATTGAGAGAATTTTTTAGAAGATTATATTGTGATGCCAGATGCTAGCACAAAACCTAAACAGGTTGTACAAACTACAGCGGTGTTTGTTTAAGAAGAAAAAGAAAAAAAAGTCTTAGCATATGTCATGCCACGTGCTACTTGATTAAGAGTGACTGGGGAAAAAAGAAGTGCCTTTGCGTGTTTATATAGCTGTTATAGCTACATGAGCAGACATAGCACTTGAGATAAATAAGCATGTTTTCTGCCCTAGAGGATTTTTGACCGGACCTGGGGTAAAATGTGCAAGTAGAAGTGCCTCTGTCACAAATAGAAGTGGGCATTTTCAGGTTGCGACTGTAAATGTGGTGCAAATATTTCTCGAAGATGTTGCTGGTGAAGAGAAAGTCAGTTTAAAAATAGACTTTTTTTTATTCCAGTAGCTAACTTTCATAGTTACCTGTAAAGTCTAGCCTTGCCCACTGACCACATGGTTATGGTTTCTGTTTCAGAATTTAAAGTGAAAGCCCGGTGCCTTATTGGGAAGTGGGTAATATTCTCTTTGAAGGACAGCAGCTGATAGCTGATGTGTTCAGCTGCCTTTGCAGTAATGGAATATAACGTATATCTTATAAAAACACACCTCCATATGTGATGGGGTGTTTTTACTTAGGAGGTGAACTACATTGTGGTTTGTATTTTAAAATCGTAAAAGAAGTCCATTCATTTTATATGCATGACTCATAATGATGAAGTAGTTAGTCAGATGTATTGTGTAATACAGTTTCACTTCCATGAAATTAACCGATTCCCTTGCATGTTCAAAGAATGTCATTGACCGGAAGCCCTACCCAGACGATGAAAATCTGGTGGAAGTGAAGTTTGCTCGCACCCCTATAATGTCGACGTATCTTGTAGCGTTTGTGGTGGGAGAATACGACTTCGTAGAGGCCAGGTCCCTTGATGGCGTCTTAGTGCGTGTTTACACTCCCGTTGGCAAAGCGGAGCAAGGAAAGTTTGCGTTAGAGGTAAATGCTCTCAGGGTGACTTCGTTATTGCTGTAGCAATCTCCGACAGGCTGGATGGAGCTCTCTCCTCTCTTCGGTCACCTAAATCCACACGAAGCTCGTGAGGGTGTTTTTTTTTGCTTTAATGGCTCAGAGAGACTGGGCTTGATATTAAACAGAATTTCAGTTGCGGACAAATGAGGGTGTATAACGATGAAAACATACGGTTTAATTCAGTTCTGATTTGGTGATGTAGCCTTTGGTCCAGAGATGCTGAGAAGTGCTGAAGGGAAGGCTACAGCCTGGGAGAAAAAGGGGATGGGAGTCTTCCAAACCATTGTGCTCTGGAAGCTGGGAATGGGGTTTCTGGAAGAAATCTTGTGTATGCTGCTTTCTTAGGCTAGTTTCAGTCATAAATTTTCAAGTTTTACCAATTGTTCCAAGTTAACATAACATTTCTCCTCTTATTTCTTACAGGTTGCTGCTAAAACTCTGCCTTTTTATAAGGACTACTTCAATGTTCCTTACCCTCTTCCTAAAATTGATCTCATAGCTATTGCAGACTTTGCTGCTGGTAAAGTAACTCACTTTATTGATGAACTGTATTTTATTTGAATTTTAAACATTTAGGAAGAGGTGTGTATCAATATCAATAAACCTTTGTATTTATTTTATAAAGGTGCCATGGAGAACTGGGGCCTTGTTACTTATAGGTATGCTGTTAAAATACTGTCTTTCCCCCTCTTTGTTCACTAATTCTTGGAAGTAATTGGATTAGTTTTAGGGAGCTGTAATTATTGGGTATCATCCCAAATAAGATTGAGTAAATACCTTCAACTCTTGCTTCGGTTTGGATAATTTTAACTTCTGCAGCAGCGTGCATTATTGTACAGATCTTAGGAAGGCAAGAATGAGCTATTACAGCTACTGTCCAGTGGTGTGAGATTTTTAAGTGTCTGGCAGCACTGCCTGTTCTACAAGAGAACCTTCTTGGCCGCATTTTTCCCCAAAAAAGTTATGTACTTACTGACACAGCTGGAAGAGTTTCTTATTTTATGTTGTAGGCAAGTTGGTAAATTTAGCAGCCACAGTATAACCATGTGGATATGAGTAAATCAAAAATATTAACTTGCCTTCCTTTTCAGTTTTTTTTTTTGTTCATCTGATCAAGCTTTTGTACTTTTGCTTGATATTATTACATTATCTGTGCTCATTGTTAGAGTGATTTTCCTTCATTTTGTACAACATTGGTCTTGTAAGCTTTGGACTTTAAATCCCAAAATAGTTTAAATTTCTTCTGCTAAACTTTTTAATTTGGCCTTAAAACATTGAAAAGGAAATTTGAGCTCAGGTTTAAAATCTGCTTGTCTACTTATCACAATTCTGATGAAATCTGATATTTTACTCCCCGTGGGGGGAAAAAAAAAAGTGTCCTGGATGAGTAGAATTTTTGGAAGCCTTTCTTAATTGTGCTGTTAATCCCCCCCCCATGCTCAGTTTGGCACGCTTGCTTTATCCCTTTGGGGACAGAAGGTTGGCATAATCTTCAGGCACCATCTATGTTTTGAGATGTGTGTTTTTCCCCTTTGAGTTGCAGCAGTCCAGAAGTCCTTTCTGACTGACCCGCTGAGTGCTGATGGTGCCAGGGGTGTTGCTAGCGGAAGGTTTATAGGAAGCCCGACCTAGGGAGCACTTGCGTGTGTGGGGAATCGTGTGCATCTGCAGTGGCGAGTGTAACACAGCTGGTTGTGCACTTGGAAGAGTTGGAATTCCTTTGGGGATGAGGGAGGCAGAGAAGACTCGCAGCGCACACATCGTGCAGTGCAAAGGCAGTTACAGTTGAGGTTCCTAGGTTATGTAGGCGAGCTATTTTATAAATAAAGGATAAACTTTCTTGTTCCTGCCTGGGTTTTTGCACTTGTCTTCTTGCATGCCATAAGGAATTATTGCTCCGAAGCATTCCAACAGCTGTGGAACTTACCAAAATAATTTAATGTCTAAACTGAAATAGCTTTTGCTTTTTTTCAATTGTACTGATCACTTCTTAGCTTGCTTAGGTAATTTAACCTACTTTTGATTGTGTTTTTTTTCCCTAGGCATGTACCACTCTGTTCAGTTATCTTTCTCTCTTAAATACAGGGAGACTGCATTGCTCATTGACCCCAAAAATTCCTGTTCTTCATCTCGCCAGTGGGTTGCTCTGGTTGTAGGACATGAACTGGCTCATCAGTGGTTTGGAAACCTTGTGACCATGGTATCTAACAGTTACAAGTTCTTCTAGTTTTCTTTGACACGTGCTTCATATCACATGCGTGTTCACGTGCCCCTTAATAGCAGGCATGCTGTCTTTAAAGTAAAAAAAAAAAGAATTTTTTAAATAGTGCTTTATCACCACTTTCTTCTTTACTAGTGTGTTCTTTAGAAGTATTCCTACATCTTTTCTGTGTGAAGTAATGTTCAGTTGTTTGGATATAGTCGCAGGTAGAGCTGAGCAGGTGTTCCACGGGGATGATTTTGGCTAGTGAGATTACCTAGAAGCAATAATCCTTTCAGGTGGGGCTGGTTCACTCATCAGGCTTTCATACCAAGCAGGCGTATCGGTACCAGCTCAGCGTTGCAGATTGTTCTAGTCCCATAGCTGAAAAGTTGCTCAGTAGTAACTCCTGTGAATTGCTTTGGATATATGGGGAGCCAGCTGTCTGAACGGCCTCATGTTTAAGTCATTGTGGTAGGAATAAAAGCATATCTGAGGCAGCAAGACTGAAATCCGTAAATAAATTCCGTTTAGTGCTAAAAACTGAAACCTGTATCTGTCAGAGCTTCTGCTGTTAACAAATGGCTTCAGCTTACTCTGTTAATTAGATCTGATGTTCCTTTTCCCAAAACCCTGCAAACAGATGCTTGAATCCAAATACTTCACAGGTTAAGAAGTTTCCTGTTTTGTAAGAAACCGGTGTGTTTGGTAAAAAAGCGTGGCTTCTGGAGCCCCAAATCTGCATTGTTCTGGCTTTTAGGCTGTTTAAGTGAAGTGTGAGTAGATGGAGGGAAAAACACAGTGTAAATATTAATTATAACACTAAACAAATTTGTCAAACTTTTCCACAGTGTCGTGCCTCTTAAATTCTAGTGAACTGTGTCCATTCCTGTTTGTGGTGCCACAAGTAGCTTCCATGTGAGAGCAACACAATATTTAAATGGAAAAGTAATATTAAAGTAATATATTTTTAGCTTTTAGTACAGCTGAACAGCTGGAAGCAAAGAGAGCCAGCATCATGTGGCTAGACAACGCTGTAGGATGCCAGTAAATGCCTTGGGGACCATTAGTGACCCAGGAACCATTCGTGGTCCTTCAGACCATTGACAACTGTGGCAGTAAGCTTGAGAAAGTATAATTTACAAGAATCTCTAAAATTTATATTGAATTGGCTTTTTACTTTCCTTTTGAAGTTCTAGGTCTTCCAAAAATTTTCTTTAAGAATTTTTTCTTCTCCCATTATTTTATGTTCTGTGGTGCAACTGTGGAATATGAAAAGACATTCCAATGTTACTTCTCAATTTCCAGAAAGTCACCTTTTCCTCCTCTATATTCTGAGGTGCACGCAGCGCAGCAGAAAGCCTCGGGAGCCTCACTGGTTTAGTTTGCCAGTACCAGATCTTCTTGGCCAGCACAATATGCCAGTTCTTCTGCAGCAGAGATAAATGAAATCAGAATCCGTCCAGGGGAAGATGTAGATTTGTGAGCAATTAGGTTGCCAGTGGGATAAGAGAGAAAAACAGGGAGGTGAAAAGATTTAGAAGTCCAACCTAATTGCCCAAGAATCTATTTTGCAGTTGCATTAATGCTTTGGCACCAATCTGTGTGTGTTGGAACCCTGTCTTGGAAACAGATGCGATCAGAAATGTAAAAGAAAATTGGATAGTCTCCACTCTAAAAATAAAGCGGGGCTTATCTGTGTAGAGTTTCAGTAACAGCTTTCCTTATTGAAATTCCACCCTCCCTGGGGTAAATGTTTCATTCACAGTAGAAGCAGTAGTTCTTTGTAGAACGCTTACTGGACTGATTCTACATCCTGTTCAGTTTCTTTTACTTAAGGGCCGGTACCATCCTAGCCCTGCTCGTCTGAGCTCACCGCCCCATTTACGGTTAGAGAATGGGTGGTAAGTGCCGTTATGGAAAAAGGGTGTTTTCTTCCTCAGTATCCGTAGCTTGTTTCCTTATCTCGCCTACTTCAGTTCAGTATTAAAAATGAAGGGAAGAATTTTAAAATGTCAATGTAACATTCTTATCTTAAAAAAAAACAAAGCCCACCTTTGGCTGGTGAGAAACAACTTTTAACTGTTTACCAGATTTCAGGTTTCCGTAGTCTAGAACACTTTTTCAGATTCCGGGTTTTCTCCTTTGTGTGAGCATACTCTTTAGGAAAAACACCAAACACAAACCCAAACAAAATCGGTCTTCTGCAGCTGCTGCTATTCAGTTTGAAAAAGACACTGTCGTCGTGTTGCCCGCAATTCCGCTGCGTTACTGAACCCTGGCCTTGCATCTCACTGCCTCTTTTCCCTAGTCCTCTACCATGCTCAGCTGTTCCCCTCCACGCAGAGTTGCTAAAACTTAAGACAGTTGTTGGGTGCTGATTGCTCTTCTTGGGCTGATGACTTCATTATAGAGAGGAAATTGTGCTTACAAGCGTTACCCGTTTCCCTGATTTGTACTAAACTAGGCCATTAACAGCTTATCTTTTCTGGAAACTTCTTGTCGATTAAATGAAGCTCTTGGAATTTTGTTCTTCATTCTGCCTTCTTATCTTTCCAGGAATGGTGGACCCATCTCTGGCTGAATGAAGGATTTGCCTCCTGGATTGAGTACCTATGTGTAGATCACTGTTTCCCAGAGTACGATATCTGGACTCAGTTTGTTTCTGCTGATTACACACGAGCTCAAGAGCTCGATGCCTTAGACAACAGTCATCCTATTGAAGTAAGTTCTGTCTTTGCTCTTGATTCTCTCCCTTTTTTCCTTGTCAGCTGGGTGTAAGCTTTTTTTTTTCCTCTTAAGAAAAAAAGGAACTCTGCGTTCATTCACGATGCAAAGGAAAATCTAAGGTTTCATTTGCACTTTGTGGATTTTCCTCTATTTGAATTAGTATTTCAGCAGTGAGGTTTGAGGGTCTGAAGATGGCTTCTTCTGGAGTTGTTCTGCTCTGCTGACTTGAAATGGCAAAGCTGTGATCAAAACTCATCATTATTTGTGTTTTAGTTTGGTTTCTGATCAAAGTGGGTAGTCTTCTGGCCCCTGAGCACAGTGAAGGTAGCTGCTCACTTACTCCAGTGCTCAACCACATAAACCGAAGCGCAGCATAGCTCAGAGCCCAAACTACCAAGCTTTGCTGGGCTTGTACTGGTTTCTGTCTGAGGCCACTTTAGGTGTTGCTGTGTTGTGCTCCCAGAACTGCGAGTGTGATGCAGACGGTCTTGAAATAAGGAGGATCTAGCTGGGCTTGCTGCTTTGGAAACCGGGCAGTAGTTCAGCGATGAAGAGACGGCAGCAGCAGCGAGCTCCATTACAGCCAAACTGGGAGCTGTGCTAAAAGAAAACTCCCTTGTTGTTCCTAGAGATCACCATGGACAAGTTTTCAGATGGCTTAGAAAGAGTTTGAGGTAATAGATGTTGGGAGATGACCTTGCTTTGTACAACAGGTCATTTTAGAGCGACTTACTCATTGAGTGCGTTTCCTGAGTAGGTATTGTTCACTGTCCCAGAATTAAACGACTTCCACTGTCTTGGGTTTTTTTTTTTGCTTTTGGGTTAGTGTTTGATTAAATACCAAAACCTAAGTTAAAGGTCCCTTCCAATCCTGACCATTCTGTGATTCTGTAAAGTATGTTTAGCCTATAAACCAATCTTAACCCGGCCATATGTGAATAAGCTTAATTGACTGGGTGCAGGGAAGGAAACGCATGCGCTTTCATCAGTGAGAAAATTCAGCTCCTTAAACACTAGAACAAGCAAAATCAAAATCTTTTATGGCAGTTAAAATTGTCCTCACTGTTAATTGTCCTGTTTACCGCAGGTTAGTGTTGGCCATCCATCCGAAGTAGATGAAATATTCGATGCTATTTCTTACAGCAAGGGAGCATCTGTAATCCGAATGCTACATGACTACATTGGTGATGAGGTAAAGATTGTTGTTAAAAAGCCAAATGTAGATTGTCAAATCTTTTTACAGTTAAAAATACCATTAAAAAAATTAAATCTGTGTATTCTGTACTTTGAAAACTTTTCTCCAATTTGTATTTGGGATCTCTTTGAACTTACCTAGGACAAATAAGATAGCGGGGGAAAACATGGGAGGAGTTACAGATGTACATACTGATCCTAGGGTTCCTTGGCCGATTCTTGAATATAAATGCAGCATGGAGGGAGGATAGAAAGGACCTCCATTCCAGTGCCATTACATATTCAATTGTATGTTTCCAGGACTTCCGGAAAGGAATGAATTTATATTTAACGAAGTTCCAGCAGAAGAATGCCGCTACAGGTAACTGTGGTTATTATACGCTTAAGAAAAGTGATTTCTGGAGACAAAATTTTTAGTGCTAAAGTGGTGGATACTTAAGCAGCTGTTTTTTCCACCTGAGATAACTGAAATGCAAGGAAATGATTGGCTTGTTTCCAGTTTCATGCAACGTGTCCCCCGCACAGCCAGAATTCGGGATCCTCTCAGGGTTGTCTGTCTCAGCAGTACGTGGCTGAGGTGAACCGAAAGGGCTGCGTTTGTCGTTGATAACCACATCTGTGTAGTAATCTAATTTAGAAATCGAGTGTGTTGATTTGCCATGCAAGCCTTTTGCAAGCTTCCTTTTGCAGTATTGATTGCATGTGTGATTAAACAGTTCAAAGTCTTGTCTAACAGCGCTTTCTTTACTTAAACCTTTTCTGTGTGTCAGGCCTAAATGTGGAAGCGGAACACCATGCTCTATCAGCCAAAACCAGTCCGTGTTGGGTCAGCTCTTTTGGCATAATATATGAAAAACTTAAGGAAAAGATTCTTCCATTTGCCATTTTGAATATTTAATGCTGATTTTCATTATAGAATCATAGAATTGTCTATGGTTGGAAGACACCCTTGGGATCGTCGAGTCCAACCATCTACCCTACTCTACAAAGTTCTCCCCTACACCATATCCCCCATCACCACATCTAAATGGCTCTTCAACACATCCAGGGATGGGGACTCCACCACCTCCCTGGGCAGCCTATTCCAATATACTTTATCACAAAGTGTATTGCTTGCATTTTTCCAGTAGTAAAGAAGCTTTCTTCTCCCCTCCCTCCCCCATGAGAGGTTTAAACTATTTCCTTCTTCTTGCCTACGATTCGATAAAACCATAACCTGACCCATGAAGGGCAAACTGGAGTAATAACAGCCTCCCACCCTCCAGAGCCCAGATAGTGTCCTTAATAGCATCTGACATGTCAAGACTCCGGGGGTCCTTAGTCAGACTTTTCTTCTGCAGAGGACCTCTGGGAAAGCCTGGAAAAAGCTAGTGGTAAACCTATCGCTGCCGTGATGAATACATGGACCAAACAAATGGGATTTCCGCTCATTTATGTGGAAGCTGAACAGGTAAATGTAACTCTGTGTTTTTCAGCATTTCAGATCAAAAGTTCTGCCTTTAACTGTGTTTTAGGATCAAATTTAGTAGTAGTCAATTATTTAAAAAATTCTCTTTGATGGGGAGGCAGTACAGTGGGTTGCTTTGTTTAGTGACAAATCTGTTTCTGAGGGAAGAGGAGCGCGGCTCGCTTGAGGAACCAAGCGCAAGCGATACGGAGTTATTCCACAAGCGCTCTAGATCACGTGCCTGGGGTTTGCTGACGTAGCCTGTTGGCTCTTCGCGTGTGAAATGTGTGTTGGGAGGAGGGAATATCTGACTTAGCTCCCCTTGCCGCACGTTTTGCTTCTCACTCCGGTTCAATTATGCTTATTCTACAAGATTGCAGGGTGTGAGGATTACTGGCTAGAAGCTGAAGTCAGACAACCAATTCAAATGAGAAATAGGGCATGTGTGTTTTATCAGCAGCAGTGATTAGTGCACTGCAATGATTCTCAAGGTGGCTCCTTTTTCTGGAGGAGAATACAAGTTACTCTGTTTAGCAGAGGGCACATGAATGTACTATGATATAGAGAAGCTGAGATTAGATGTTTTGATAATTCCTTTTTCTCTTTTTCTTTTCTTTTTTCTTTTCTTTATTTTCCTCCCTCCTCTCAGCAAGGAGATGACAAAGTGTTGAAGTTGGTCCAGAAGAAATTCTGTGCCAGTGGACCGTATACTGGTAAGATGAGTGCTAAGGGCAGGAATGGAGTGTTTGCTGCTTTTCGTGCAGTGGCATCAACTTTGAGAGATGAAACCACTGCACTGCAGAGCAGGCAGGCGCTCTGCTTGGATTCAGGTGTTTAAGTATTTGTTAAAACTAGAAAATCTAAGGTTGAATGTTCTCACACGTGTGGTTTCCATATCCTTCTTGCATGGAGAACGGCATTCATCTGCAGTCTTTGGTTCAGTTTTTGTTCTGAGATTCTTCTCTCCTGATGTCCAGTTTGAGGCCAGTGCTGCCATCTGAGGAGCTCTGTGAGCTGCTGGTTTTATAGTAATGCTGAAAGAAAAATGCCTCATCTGGAAACCAGCTCTCTCTTAAGACAATGATTCCACCCATCTTCCATTCTTAGGGAAATTAATAGTTGCCTTGAAAGATGATTTAGAGATTGTTGGTTTTTGACTCTAGAACTGCCGTTTTCCTTCAGATGTGTGCCGTTTTTAGATTTAAATTTAAGTAGCCTTACTTAAAGTGCTGCTGAAACCTGTTTGAACATCAGGCAGAGTTTCTCGGTGTTGTGTGTATACTTTTTTTTTTCCTTAGGCCTTCCTTTTTATTTTGTCTTCTTTTAGGGGAGGATTTCCCCATGTGGATGGTCCCCATAAGTATTTGTACAAGTGATGACCCCACCCGTGCCAAAATGCAAATATTGATGGACAAACCAGAGCTCACCTTGGTTTTGAAAGACGTCAAACCAGACCAGTGGGTGAAGGTGAGTTGTCACAGAGGAGAACATGTTACTGGGAATAAGTTTGATTGTCACTGTAATGTTCCCTTGCATTTCATTTTCCTCTTCTCTTCTTTTTTTCCCCCTTCGCAATCTCGTATTTCTTATGGAGGGGCCTCTCTGTGCTGCTCCTGAATATTGGCTCCTCTCTATAATGCTTGCTTAGTGTACTCCTCTGCCTTCCAAGAGTAGTCTAGACAATGTAAACTTGAACCTTTTAAGAGTCCAAGCCCGGAAAAACAGTGTGCAATTAGAGGCAGCTTTTGAGTTGAAATGTGGTGGCTTTTTTGGTATCCCATGGCAACCATGGTTTAGTTAAAGTCCATCCTGAGCAAAAATAGCCCTGTTTATCTTTCATTAGTGTGAAGGTTTTCTACTGGCTATTGCCAGACAAGTACAAATCTATACGTGAAAAAATTTGCTGTTGTGGTCTACTGCAGACACCGGTCAAACTGAATTTAAGAATTCAAAGACAGCAACTGGCTGGGACTAGTGCTGTATGAGCTACTGAGGTTGAAGAGTAATTGTTTCTAAGCTGGAGCCATATTCTGAGAGGTGACTCTGAAATAATATTAAGGGTTAGTCTCTCTGAATATTAGTCAAATCTTCCCATTTAACTAATATGGGCATTCCAGGTGTCCGGTCTGAGTATTCTCTTGAATCACCATATCTATCTGGGCCCTCCCTGGTAATAAAGAGGGGCATGGAATGAACAATTCTGAAAATGCCCTGTCAAAATGAGGGTAAAGTTTGCTATTTCTGCCTGAGAAGGCAGCAATGCAGCTCAGTCCAAGGTGAATTTATAGGGCTGCTGGCTACAAAGGTTGTCAGCCTGTGAGGTTTTTAGTCAGTGCCACAGTCCTGAGAACCGGCAATTGGACTGACCAAAATCATAGCAGCAGCAAAGGGGGCGACTTCCTGATGAGCTCAGCGATATTATTGGTTTCTCTCAGGTACGGTTGTTCAACTAACCACAACATTTGGCCATCTACGCACTGAAACGCTAGTCGGTAGTAGCGTGTAGCTAGTGTAGTTCCTCAAGCTTGCTGCCCACAACGTGCTTTTACGCTGGGCAGAGGTGCTCGCTCTCCTTTCTTAACAAAATGGTTCTGTCGAAATTGAATGGATAGGAATGTTGTGGGGGAGAGGTTACCAAAGTTAAGATTCTAGCACCTGCAGTCTCCTGCATGTTATCTTCTCGGTGCACGACTACCCTTAGTTCAGTTAGGATTTACCCCCAGAAGAGAAGTTTCTCTCTTCTCCTTGCTCCTGGTTTTAGCTCTAGCCTCTGTTGCCTTATGGCAGCTCTCTCTCGTCTTCCATACCTCTTAGTGAGCATTTCGTCTTTGAAATCTTTAGTCTTTCTCCCTTACTTATGATTTGTTTTTTCTTTTTATTTAAATGATAGTGACTGACTCCTCTGAGCTGCAATGCTTTGAGAAATTTCTAATGGTCAAAAAAAATAAAAAGCATTTCCTTGTTTGTTCCTCACTTTTAATTTTTTTAACTCTTCTGGTACTTTTCAGTTAAACCTTGGAACAGTAGGGTTTTACCGTACTCAGTATAGCCCTGACATGCTGGAGAGCTTAATACCAGCGATCAAAGACCTCTCCCTACCCCCTGTGGACAGGCTTGGCCTGCAGAATGATCTTTTCTCTCTGGTAAGCAACCCTTTGCTATTCTGTCTAATAACGAGAGCTACAGTAACTGCAGAAATCAGTGTCTGAAGAGTCAGTCTCAGCTTCTGGAGGCAAAGTGCCTTTGGGATTACTGCATACATCTAGCTATTAATTAGCCTGACAAGTTCTAACTTGCGTTATAAGACAAACCCTATGGAAGCTCTCTGTAACTCCTGTTGCACTGTTCTCTATAGGGGTGTATTATACTATATTTTTTCTTTACAAAATTGTTTTGAGAACTTGCTTTCTTTTAAATTGTCAAAATAAGGATATTTTAATGATCCCCTTAATGATTTTTATCAAATACTCTCAGCACCGTGTGCTTTATTCAGTTGGGCTTGTTATAAGTGTCCTCCCTGGAGGAGGTGGCTGTTGGGGATTCTTACTGTGTAAAAGCAAGGCATTACGCCCAAAGCAGGTGTTGCTAGCTCTGAACAATTAGTACAATTAGTACTCTGTATTTCAGATTGTACTTTCTTATTCTTGCTAGTCAGCAAGTACATGGAAACTTCTAAAAATGTGGGTTTGATACCCCACCTCTCTAGCTTCAAAGCTTGTAACTCTTGTCGTGGCTTAGCTGAAGGGGTTTGAAACTGTAGCCTGAGTCATTTCCCAAATATCGCAAGACTATTGGGATAAAAAAATTGAGCAACTAATACACGTAGGAACATTGTGTTAGACTCCTCTTTTGGTTTCAGTTTTAATCAGGTTTTTATCGTAGGTGAATATAGCTTAGGTAATAAAAATTGATCCTCACCTCTTTCCCGGTGCTGTGAATTTCTGGTCTGGTTCCAGATTAACAAAAATCTGAGCAATCTGGTTGGAGATCCCTACTGTAGGTATCATCAACTGCGCTAAGCGTAGAAGTGTTTTCGTGACGCTGGGAAGCAGTTAATATGAAATTTTCCTGGCAGAGGTGGAAAGGCAGTACTTCTTGTACTAATTCACGGGAAACAGGAAGCAAAAATGACTTCTGCAGTTTTATACTCTCAATTTAATGAAGAGCAAAACTTAAATCTCCAAATCTTCACAGTTTTTAGTTAAAATAAGATTTCGGTGGGTGTAGTATCTGGCTGAGAATAACTCTGGGGGTTTGCTTTTGCTTGCCAGCGTTGCTGCAATTTTGTTAAGTCACTTAATCTCCTTGTCTGTTTCTTGTTTGCAAAATGTGCTTATAACTGTATAGCTGCCTCCTTGTAAAGTGCTTACCTGTGTGTAAAAAGCGTTGTGTGCAGTGAGCTGACAGCTACGGTGCTCTGAGTAGTGTTAACTCAGCGTGGCAGAACCCCACCACAGAGAAAATAGAGTTTACACGCAGGCTGTGCAAACTGAACGGGGAAGACTGTAAAATAATGATGTGATGAGCTATTAAACGTCTTAATTCTGTTTGGAAGTAAGATTAATCTGTGTCTTTTCCCTCTCCCAGGCCCGAGCTGGAATCATTAGCACTGTAGAGGTTCTAAAAGTCATGGAAGCTTTTGTGAATGAACCCAATTATACTGTGTGGAGCGACCTCAGCTGTAACCTGGGGATCCTCTCAACTCTCTTGTCCCACACAGACTTCTATGAGGAAATCCAGGTGTTCGTGAAAGATGTCTTTTCACCAATAGGCGAGAGACTGGGATGGGACCCCAAACCTGGAGAGGGTAGGAAACTTATGCTGTGAAATCTAGTGGTGGTTTTGGAAAACTCATGTGTAAATAAGCCGCCAATATTGTGGGAAAGAGGAGAGAAGGGAGGAAGAGGAGTCTGAAGTAGGCATTCAGGGGTATTTTTATACTTAAAAACAGACAGGCAAACACAAAACCCCAAAATAACCCTTTATTATCAGGCACAAGTTCAAATGGTAAAACTTTTCCCTACCTGGTCACTGACTGATAAAAATTCTCTGCTTTAGCTTTGCAACTGTTGGAGTGCACGAAGCTTTTAGACTACAGGGATGGAAAGCCATGTACATGCATGTCTACTTGTTCTAGTCAGTCCTGTTGTAGATGCAAATGGTTAATATTAGCTCGGGTTACAGTAGGGTTTGGGCTGGAATCATCTTCTCTTGACTCTTGCTGTAAAAAAATCAATGTTTTCCAGTTGGCACCAAGGAGAGTGAGGAAAGGCCTAGGTTCTTTAGATACCCTCAAGCATGTGGAAGGATTGTTATACAGCTCTGCCCTCATCATTCTAGCTGAAAGAACACTTAATTGCTGAATTGTGTCTCCAAATAATTATTTTTTTTTCCTCCTACTCACTCATTAGGTCATCTAGATGCCCTTCTGAGAGGTCTGGTCTTGGGCAAACTAGGAAAAGCTGGACACAAGGCAACATTAGAAGAAGCCAGACGCCGTTTTAAGGACCATGTGGAAGGAAAACATATACTGTCAGCTGATCTGAGGAGTCCTGTAGGTTATTGTAAATGTTGGTTCCCAAAAAGCTGTCCCCACTCACTTAGCGCTGTGTGCACTGAACTCTTGTATTTCCAAGAATAGGGAAGCTAGAGGAAACCAGTGTCAAGGCATGAGACCAAAGACCAACTGGTTTTGGCAGAGGTGGTGGGAGCTTGGATAAGTCCAATTATGAAGAAAGTGATCCTGGGGAGCATGGTACAAACATCCCAGTGTTTCTTGAATCAAGTACGCCTCATCTGTCCTGGCCAATACTTAGTCATAATTAATAAGCTCAGCTGTACCCACACTGACTGCCACAGAACAACTTTGGTCTCTAGATTGTGTTGCCTTTTGGGTTTTGAAGACTATTCAGGTGCAGTGCTGAACCTGAGCTGACTTCTACTCATTTACACCCATCCGTGACCAGCCTACGTCCTCCGGGTTTCAAAGCACTGTGGTGAACTGCAGGGATCATGGAGGAGCTCTGCAGGTGTCAGCTTGGCCCTGCGGAGCACGAAGTCTAACTATGGATTGAGTTTACGTGAAGTGCTTACTAGCTAGGTGTTGCGTGGTACAAAGACTTCGTGTTCTGGTGTTTTGCTGTGGTTGAAATTACCAAAATTATACTGAAATTGAGGAAGAGGTAAAGGAGTTGATGCATCTTTAAGATCCAATCTTAAAATGTAGAAGGCATCAGTGCAGGTATCTTCCAGATCTGTTTGCATGACCGAAATCTAATCCAAATATGTAGAAATTGATTGTTGCATTTCTGGAAGTGTGGGTTTTGAAGGACCTTCCTTGTTTATGCTCTATCTTAGGTATATGTAACTATTTTGAAGCATGGAGATAGTACTACTTTAGACACTATGCTGAAGGTGAGTGCACACTCTGTTGTTAACACTGCCAGCTTATGCAATGAAAAGCTAAATATTCCACTCTACAAGTTCCTCTAAGATGTAGTTTATCTGCCAACAGGCTCGATCCGATGTTTTACAGATGATGTGAACACTAGGGCTTCATTATGGTGTTCCTTGGTCCGTGCGTAGTGTGAAATTGCCACCTAGTGGATTGTTGCGTGTCTCATTTTAGGATTATTTTTCATTGCTTGGAGGCACGGTCCTACTTGACCTTATATAAACAGTGGTGAAGATCAGTTTATTACTAATGGTAATTTCTGCTGATTTATGTGTCATGAGGTCCGTAATGTGGACAGCTGCAGGATGATTCATGAACAAGTTCAATTTGTCACATATTAGGCTTGAAGACCAATCTAGCAGCTCTAGCGTATGCGGGACGGTCAGCAATGCTAGGTGAGAAGTCAGCGTTTGATACCAGGCTCTAACGTTATTCATTTTGGCTTTGAAGCTTCACAAGCAAGCAGACATGCAGGAGGAGAAGAACCGAATTGAACGAGTTCTTGGAGCCATCTCTCAACCGGAACTGATTCAAAAAGTTCTCACCTTTGCACTTTCAGTAAGTTATTGGAAAAGCTGCCGCTTCCTTACCTCGTGAGAATGACAAGTGCTTGGTGACAGAGCGTGGAGCACTGCGCGCGTATAACGCGCTAGAGCAGGAGCAATAGTCGTAACGATTAAATCTTTGAGTTGAATCTTAAAGCTGGGGGAGGGGGAGCTATCGTTGACGGATTCAGCATAGAAATGCATAAAGCCAAAATGCTGTATTTGTTGAAACAGTCTTGAACACTTGTCTGCATTTTCATCTTCAGGAAGAGGTACGTCCCCAGGACACGGTATCTGTTATTGGTGGAGTAGCTGGAGGCAGCAAGCAGGGCAGGAAAGCTGCTTGGAAATTTGTAAGGGACAATTGGGAGGAACTTTATAATCGATACCAAGGTGGATTCTTAATATCCAGACTAATAAAGGTATGTGCGGCTCTGAGAAAAGTCCTGTTCATATACATAACCGAAACTAAGCTGTTATATTTGAAATGCTAAATGTTTACCCTCGGTTAATTTTTTTCCCTTCAGCTAACAGTGGACGGATTTGCAAATGATAAAATGGCCGCAGAAGTTAAGGTAAGAAATTTTAATTAAAGAACTGATTTACTTCATCTGTGACAAACATTGTGTGCTCTAGACCGTAGGCACCTGAGGGAAGAGCCATGAGTTTCTGTGCGGGTTTTGTTTTCGAACTCTGGCTCTGCCTCTAACTATTTTGACTGTCCCTTAATTGCACTGCTTTAGGTTGAGTTATTTTATTGAAATGTCTTAAATTAGCATTTTCACAAAGCAATGTCCAACTTCTATTCCATTAGTTTCACTCATTTAAACTTTTATAAAGTCCAGCATGGCTTGTGGCAGTGGTTTTCAGACTCCCAAAAGACCACCTTTAAAGATAATTGTGGCAAAATTCATCGTTGTTACAAATTCCATGGCAAGCTGAGGCTTACACCACCACGTTGTTCCTCCCCAGACCGATGCGGCACGTTTGGGGCTGGCTGCGTTGGCACCCAGGCACTCCTGGGGAAATTCATGTGGCAGAAATTGGCTAAATTCCACACTATACGTCCAAATTCTATGCGGTTGTTCGTGCTGCGCGCTGAGAGCGAGGCTTTGACACACGGCAGATTAACGTGTTTGCCGAGAATCTGTCTTGAAGGTGGTGGCTCCAGGTGATGTGATTTCCTTACGGGACTCGGGCATCCCCCCTGACTGGGCAGTGTAGGCGCTGGTCGCGGCAGCGTTTGGAGAGTGGGTGTAGGTTTTATTATTTACTCCTTGCCTGCACTTTTACAGGGACTCCTCGGAAGAAATTTAAAAATATGGCCCTTAATTATCACTTTCCTGTTAGGAAAGTGCTCGGGAGGAATTCTAATTTCAAAGATATGCTGAGCCATGAGCTTTATTTATCTTTTTTTATCATCTAGTGATCTCTTCTTAGAAAAGATTTAGTAGCATAAGTGATTTTACAGACAAATCTTGCGCTATAGTTAAATTTTTTTTCTTAAAGAACACTTTGCAAAACATTTATCAGAACAATCATCCATAACTAAATCGTAACTACTTTTCAAGAGAACCTCCTGAGACAGTAGACCCAACTTTTAGCTGGAGTACCTAACGCGTCTGAGGCTCGATGTCACCTTGTAGTGCCCATTAGCGTGAGGTGGTCTGCCAAACAGTGGGAAAAGCCTGCTGGTATGAAGATGGGGGGTGACCCCCGGCTCTGCCGGCTCATTCTACCCTTTAACCACTCGTAAAGTGCAAAGTCACGGCAGCCTCTGGTGCAGTTTTTCCAGCGTCAGCGATTCGCAGGGGATCGATATTGTTGATTCTGGAGGAAGAAATGTGAGAGCATTCAGCAAAACTCTTTGAGCGCCGCTGGTGCTTGGAGGTCATTATGCAGCTTGGAAAGAGGCCTAGGTAGAGCGCTGAGAAATCTGATACCCAGACAAATGCTTTTGCAAAATGGCCTTAGGCTTCCCTTAGTGTCTTCTTCCAAGTATCCAGAAATACACACTTGATTTGCTGCTGGTTTGTTGCCTCCCAACGAGGGACTGAACTCATCTCTTCAAGTGCCGCTTGCTGTCCCTGGCAGCGAGGACAGGACAGGGCAGGACAGGACAGGAGGTGGTGTCTGGGCTGGTTCGTAGAAGTGCTACAGTGGCTTTGCTTTAGCGGAGAAATGGAGGCGTTTGGCCGTCCTCACCCTGTACTTGGGATTTTGCCTCTTGCAAACTCAACAAACACCCTGCGAATTTTTCAGAGTCTGTGATGTCGGTGGGAGCAGACGGCGTGAACCGCAGTCAGGCGAGGAGCGTCATTCACAGAAGCATTTCTGTATAACCTAGGGAATTTGGCGACTTAAAAATATAATCTTGTCTGTGCCTGTTTATACCCTTACGGACGGTTGTGTGCTTTTTATCCAGGCCTTCTTTGAGAGTCACCCAGCTCCATCGGCAGAACGCACTGTCCAGCAGTGCTGTGAAAATATTCTGCTGAATGCAGCTTGGCTGAAGCGGGACGCCGAGAACATCCACCAATATTTTCTGCAGCGCAAGGCCCCGCCAGCCATGGTGTGAACCCCTGCATGCCACCGCTGCAGTCCTGCTGCCTCATCACGGGGAGAGGGAGGAGCTACCCAACAGCTGATTCATATGCCAAGAATTTGGAGTCTTTTTCTCAAGCCAATGGGGATTGGACAATGAATGTAGTTAACTGGTTCCTGCTCACACTCCAGATTTAAATTCTATTAAAATTATCAGCAATTCAGCAAAAAAAAAAAAAGAGAGAGAGAGAGAAAAATCTGTAAATATGATAGTAATAAAATAGAGCATAACAAAACTGTGAAACTTCCTCAAGCCTTGTCAGTGGTTAAAATATTTAACACCCCCCTCCTGACACTCTTATTGACAGATGTTCTGTTTTTTACACCCTCCCCCAGCCCTCCCCCCCAAAAAAAAAAAGGAAACCAGCGGTTTCTAGGTCAGTGGAATTTTGTGGAGAGTCTGGGGCAGGAATGGGTTAATGCCTCTGAGCGTTGTGTGGAACAGGTCACTCGGAAAGGCAGGTAGCTGGTATAACATAGAGTCTGTGCATCATTCTAAGCGCAAGGTTTTGGGGAGATGTTCCTGCAACCCCCCCCAATCCAAGGATAGTAGGTTCCCTCCCTTTTGTGTTACCTCTCAGCAAAAAGAAAAATGTTCTGTTGCTCTTCGGTTTTTCTCCTTGGTTCCACTCGCTGATGTCCTTCTTAGAGATAACGGAATTGTAAGGAAACATCTTTCATAGCCACATTAAATAAGAGAAAGATTCATGCAATTTATTTTTTTTTTTTCTCCTTACTAAATTGCACCCTCAAAATGCATGCAAACGAGGAGATAACTGCTGTGTGACTGGTTCTCCTGGCTGCTGGTAGGGCAGGTCTCTTCTGTTCAAGACACCGTTACTTGTCTAAAAGATCCAGCTTGTTCAATCTCCTCATGGCCGTAGCAACACTAGCTTTTCGTTCCTTTCTGTGATGTTGATGGTAATTTGATTCAGAAGCCTTAAATTAGTGATGACTGGCGTGATGATGAAGTCTAAGCTGTGTGCCATCATTTACTTCACAAAGCAGCGTGGTCTACTAACCAGACACAACACCCTCTAATACAAAGGTTGGAGTTCCATATATTATTTTTTTTTTTCTTTAACAGGAATTCGTATTTGGTGTGGCTTAACTGTATTTCAGAAGGTCATCAGACTAACTGTCAAGACTGCTTCCCTGAAACATTTTTGTGCTATTGTTTAAAAAAAAAAATAAATTTAAAACAGTTGGCGTTAATAAAAATGTCAATGTGAAATTCACGTCCTGATCTTGTGTTCTGTTTGAAGCCTGAAAAGAGTGTTGCTGCTTTAAAAGGACCTAAACCTCTGCGGGAAGAGCGGAGGGCACGTGTCGATGGTGTCTTTAACAGCCCCGAGGAAACCCTTGTTCTCAGCCTTCTCCTCTTCCGCTATCAGTGCTAGGGCTTAGGGCAGCTGAACGAGCACATACCGTACCGATCGTAAGTAGATCTTGTGTAATCTGAATAAAAAACTGTAGTCAAACACTAAAGAACTAACAGGGGCAGAATTTGAAAGATACAGGAAAGGAGAAAAACAAAAAAAAATGTGAATAAGTAAATTTCTATTAAACACCTGAAAAGTTGAGGGACTCTGCGAGAGGGAATGGTACTGTGCAAGTGCTGCTGACGCCAACTGCGGTGTGCCGGGACAGGGACACGCACCAGAAACGGGCGAGTTTGTGGCTGGTGGAGGTGCGGTGCTCTTGAACAGCGTGGCGTGGACTGGTATCCCGAGGGCTCGTGTGGCTACGCAGTCAGGAATGAGACTGAAACGGGAATTCTGTTTGTCCTGAGTCATATCTGTTAACTTGACCGACGTTTTTTCCTGCTGTCAGCACTGCAGAGGCAGTGTAATTTCAGAAGAGTAAGCTGGTTTCTCTTCTGCTTCTTGCACATTGACAAAATAACATGCAAAGTTGTGATTCCAGCATGACTGGTGATGTATGAAATGAGAAGTACTGTAGCTGCAAGTTGAGGTGATCTTGTTTTGACTTTAAACAATGCAAATGACATGCAAGCAGTTGAAGGAGAGTGACAAAAATAACAAGCTTGTGGTCAGTGAGCAAACTGAATAGTCGCGGCAGACTGACTAGTCCTAGTCTCTTCTGCATGCAAAGAAAGTAGATTTTAATTCTTCATGAAAGTAAGTTTGGGATTTGTCCACTTAATATGTGATTTTTTTTTTTTTCCATTGGAGAGAAACTGATGCTCAGGAGCGGGTCAGGACAAGGAACAGCGAGAGCTCCTGTGGATGGGGAGAGAGATGAAACGGGGCTCAGGTGACGATTAGCGAGGATATCGCCCGTAAGAATTGAGCGTATTCGCTCGGGCTGCGGAGGGTGCGGTGTCCCAGCACACACCAGGGATACCCGGCCGATACAGAAGCTGGTTTTTAACAAGGACTCCACTGTATTTATTCAGGTTAAACACGTTCGAAGAAATCTCGATATATTCTTTCTTCCCTCTCGGGGAGTTCCACTGGTTTCTGTGTCAACTCTCAGATAAAGACCTAAACTTTGCGGGTAATAGTGGGGTCCTTTATTCCTCGTACAGGCTTATAGTGGGGTCCCTTATTCCTCGTACAGGCTTATAATGGAAATAAAAGCAATAGGAGGTTTCCCAGCAGCGGGAGGAGGAGTTTGCCTCCATGTCTCTTCTACCGCTGTCAGGCGTAACGAGATAGTGCTGCCTGGAGGAGTCCTGGTGATGGAGCGATGACAAAAATCGGCGTTGAATCTTGCTCACAAAAACGCTGGGGTGAAAATCTCCTTCCATGCGTGGAACAGAAAGGGTTTCTTACTGATGAAACTTACTGCATGCACCCACTTCTTCGCTGAGAGGGCGGTCGGTCACTGGAACAAGCTCCTGGCGACGTGGCCAGGGCACCAAGCCTGTCCCAAGGAGCGTCTGGACGATGCTCTTGGTCATACGGTTCAGTGTCGGGCAGTCCTGCCGGGAGCGGGGAGTGGGACTCAACAGTCCTTAGGGGTCCCTTCCAACTTGAGATGCTCTATGGTTGGGATACTCTATGGTTTGCTGCTCCTTTAACTTACTTTTTTGCTACAGCGCTGGCTTTAATCTTAGCATTTACAAGTAACCTGGTCCTTTTCCCATCCGTTGTTTAATTTTTACCTGTCCTTTTTTTAAAATTGTCTCCCCAATCACCTTTCATCGGTCGTGACTCGACGCAGCAGCCTCGGCTAGGTGGAGCTCCAGTTTGAGCTGTGTCCTTTTTCTCTTCCCCATCAGCTTTAGGTAATTGAATCTGAGTTTTAAGGAAATCTCAATGTGTTCGTTTTCTTCGCTTTCCTTAGCAGGGGCAGTAAAAACAGTGACAGTAGTGGAAGCGTAGTCGGTGTTGGTTGCAACTGGAAGCTGATACGAAGCCAGTTTGATGCTGAGCCAGTACGGGATGGTCCGGCACCTGCACTGCGTTTGGCCCCATGACCCCGAAATGCTGAGCTTCAAAGAAGCTGGAAATGGGAGTTTTTTGAACTGGTTTTAGGAATGCTTACGGTGGGTGGAGGACTGGTGGCCTCCTGCCCTGCCGTCGCTGACGCAGATCCAGCCCTGGCACTGACACAGCCAGGTTTATTCCGAAAGCGTCCCCTGCTTTTAAAAAATAATAATCGCACGTGTGAACTCTCCGCAGCAATTTGGAAAAGGCGAGTTTTGTAATAACAAAAATATACGTCCCTATATATAGTCATTGCTTTGATATTTGCAAGACTCTGACACATGGGGTAGAATAATATTTAATCTGTCAGCGAAAAAGGCACAAGCTTGCCAGGCGGATGTGGAATTAGCTGGGAAAGAAAGTTTTAGAATCCGGTTTACTCTCCAAAAATACCCAGATTTCAGACCAAAATTTTTTCTAGCATAAGTGGAACTGCAGCATCTGGAAAGACATATTATTTATTCCCCAAATGCCCAGATCTCTTCCCAAACATACACACTTTAACAATATGCTCCGTATTTTAAGTTATAGTAAAACTAAATGGTGTACAGCAAAAAGATAAGCTTGTGACCCTTTTGAAAAACAATCAGAAAAACAGCAAAACCCTAAACTTGACTTCCCGAATCATTCTCTAACATGTACCTGCTGGTTTCTGTACAGGGTCGTGAGATGCAGCGAGGTCTCGGTGTCAGCCACCAGTGACTGTCCCCGTGATGTGCTGTTACCGCTGTGCTCCAGAGACTTTACACCCATGTTCTGTTGAAGGTACCTTCACCCGTGCAAAATACCTGCGCCAGTGAAAATGCGATGGACAAACGAGTCTTGGCCACCAGGATCAGACCAAGGTTCACAGCAGCCACAGGATTGATACCAACTCTTCTACTGCCGAGCGGATTCTGGTGAGTGAAGGATTGTGCATGGCTTGTCCCTCCGTGACGAAGTGAAGATCATAGAATGGTTTGGGTTGGAAGGGACCTTGAAGATCATCCAGTCCCACCCCCTGCCCTGGGCAGGGACACCTCCCACCAGCCCAGGTTGCTCCAAGCCCCGTCCAACCTGGCCTTGAACACCTCCAGGGATGGGGCAGCCACAGCTTCTCGGGGCAACCTGCGCCAGGGGCTCACC
>VUYV01000549.1:116865-142075 GCA_008711295.1 Anarhynchus alexandrinus
TTCAACCAATAAGAACGCGGCGCCGGGCGAAGGACCCGCCCCGGCTGCGGGAGCGGCCGCGGGCCATGTGCGGCCGCGGCCATCGCTGCCCCGGGCGCCGCCCGGCCCCGCTCCCGCCTCCCCGCGCCGCCATCGGCCTCTGTCCCTCCGCAACGCCGGGGCGGGAGCAGCGGGGCAGCGCCGGAGCCCCGTCAGCCCGGGGGAGAGAGGGACGTGAGGGGAGGGCAGGGCCCTGCGGCCCGAGGGAGGGCGGGGGAGCCTCACCGGGCGGGCGGGAAGCTGGGCCTGGAGCTCCCCCTGTGAGGTTGTGAGGGGAAAAAGCCCCCAAAAGGAGGAAAAAACCTCCCCAAAACTCACGTTTCGGCCACGGGCTGGCAGGCTGAAGGGCGGAGGAGGGTTTTTGCTTAGTCAAGGTGCGGGGCTGCAGCCCCAGCCCGGGAGGGGGAGGGTCTGTGGTGGCCCCGGGGGGCCCCCGGTGGTGTCACACCGGAGGTATCGGCCCAGGCGACGCCGGCGTCCTGCCGGTTTTGGAAGCGGTTACGTACGTTGGGCCCCACTGGTGTGAACTGGGAAAGCCATAGTCTTCATCTGCCTCGCTCCGCTTAGAGGTGTGTGAGGTATCCCTCAGAGTCAGGATTGACATAACCTGCGTGCTAAATTATCGGGTTTGAGTCAAAATTCTCTGAATTGCTGTTTGTGAAGTCTTAGGATCCCCCCTCCCCGTTAGGCTGAAGCCTCCTGGGCTGTGCTACGTGAAGTATTTCGGGGCGATGAACTCGAGCTGCTCGCGATCCTGGGTTCAGGCTTTTAAAACAGCTGAGGGATACGCCAATTTTACAAGGTTTTAATCCTTGCTGCCTTGCGAAAGCCGGCTCGAGGCAGCGAGCAGAGGAAGCGGAGCTTACGCTGGGGCTAAAAATTCACGCCCCGGTGTGGGATGGGGACGTGGAACGGTCCAGCCCGGGGAAGGGCAGGGTTGAGGAGCCCCACGTAGGCTGCGATGGCCCTTCGCAGCTCAGCTTTGCAGGAGAGCGAGGATGCGGGGCTGGGGGCTGGTCCCATCGCAGCACTTGGGGGCTGTGAGAGCCCCGGCTGGCCCGGGGAGAGGGATGGGGTTGGGATGGGATGGGGAAGGAGGTACGGGGTCAAGGGAGAGGTGCAGACCCAGCACCCGGAGCTGGATGTGATCTCCCAGTTGGTTAATGGAGATGCACCCGCAGAGCGGATTGTTCTTCCCCATCCCCTCCTCCTCCCCGCCGTTAATTTAGACCCTTTTCTGAGCTTTTCATTGACACTTCTGTAGGTGTGAGAGCTGAGGTCGTACGCATCTGCATTTGCTTTGAGTTTCAAGTGTGGAAGACTTAATGTAATGCTTCTCATTTTTAGCTGGAATTATTCTTAAAGCTCCATGAAGAGGCAATTTTTTTTTTTTTGCTAATTTATGAGTGAGAAATCCAAGGGCACTTCTTCACCTTTGAATTTTAGTACAGTTTTCCTCTCAAAGGTGGCAGCAACACTTTTATTTTGTCCTGTGAACTACTTTTGAATGGTTCTTCACTCAATAAAATCAGTGTAAAAAACGTGAGCAATCTTGGCAGTTGGGAAGCAGTTTAGTGTGGTACATTTTTAATGCAATAGACAAAACTCCTACAATTTCAGAGTATTCCTAATGGCTTACACTCAGTCAGTTTTAGTTGTCCCACGTTTTTGTCACCAAATTCTGCAATTTGATTGTTGAAGAGTACTACTTTTTTTTTTGTGGAGCTGCGTTTGGTCATTGAAAATGGGAAATTTGTCCAAGACACTGGACTTGTCCTATGTTTCTGTTGAACTTTTTGAAAGTTGTTAGTTTTAAAAATGGCTATTTTTGGTGCCGCAAAAATCTTTGTATGTAAGTTCTGTTACAAACGTTATAGAAACGGATTACATATAACTGTATGTTAAATGTTTTCAGGAAAACCTCGTTCCTGCTCGGTGTGAAACAGTTTTGAACACGGTGCAGCTGTTTCCACTGTTTCCTAGAAAGGCTTTCTCAGTAGGCAAAACGCTTCATAGGGCCAGCGAAATGGGAAAGCTTCGCTGCTGAAACTTTAGCCGTGTCTTGTATGCGGCGGAAGTCTCTGAGATGTAAAGCTGTCAAGTGAGGGAAGGATTTAAACGCGGAGGCATTTCTCGCTAGCTCTCACCAAAAGCAAGTGGCACCGATGTCAGGTATTTTTATCCACACCCACACGCTTTTTGCGGGGGGTAATCTTCATGTGTGTCTATGCACCTTTGATTGCAGAGAAGCAAGGTTGTAATCTTACAAACCTATTTGTAATGCACCGGAGGAGCATCTGATTTCACATTTTAACAATTCCCGTGTTAGATTATGGTTTGGGTGTTTGCCTTGAAGCAAGGAAATAAGTAGCAGAGAGTTGCTCTTCGCCATGTTTGATATCCATCCAGAAAATACATATCTTGGCATACGACCCGAGTAATTTATTTAAAGGAATACTTAAAGCAGGCAGGAGCACCAGAGGTAACAGTCTCTCAAGTAAGCTGAAAAAAAATCTAGCAAAGTCAATGCCTACTTACGTCGCTTTCCAGCGGTTCTAATTAGGAGCTTAACGCCCGTAATCTCGGGATAGAGCTGCCGTCGTTGCGCGGTGGCGGCGGTTTGCTGTTGGCCTGGTAGAGAAGGAGCTTCAGCCAGTTGTGGTCTCAGGTTTTTTGGGGTTTTTTTTGGGTGAATGGGGATTTTTTCCCCCCGGGGTTGGCGGGGAGGCGCGGGCAGGAGTGGGTGCTGAGCGCGGCTCTCTCCGCAGCCGACCTTCCTGGTGGAACTGTCCAGAGTGCTGGCAAACCCCGGCAACAGCCAAGTTGCCCGCGTGGCGGCCGGCTTGCAGATCAAGAACTCCCTGACGTCCAAGGACCCCGACATCAAGGCCCAGTACCAACAGAGATGGCTCGCCATCGACGCCAACGCCCGCCGGGAAGTCAAGAACTACGTAAGTTTGGTGATTTTTTGGTTCTCCGCCTGTTGTTTTCTCGCGTGAGCGATGAGCGTCTTGTCCGTCCTTTTCCACCTGAGGAGTCATCCGTTGGCCAGCTGCTCCCTTTCGTGAGACAAGCAACGTCTTCTGCACTTGCTTGGGTGCTTTGTTGCTCATAACATGTTTAATCCGTAGAATTATTAGGGTAAGAAAACCAAACGGGTACGAGGCTGCTGCTTTTAAATTCACACCGCTAAATACTTTTACAAGGAGGCTCTGAATAGTCTCGTGTGGTTGTGGGAGCCAACGGGCACGGCTTCCCCGCTGGGCGACTGCAACTGGGTTGGTATTTGCTTTTTCTTATACTTGAACAGCCTCCTCAACGGCTTTACAATCCACGTTAACACCTTTGAAGCGTACTCTGTGTCTGAACATGTGTTTACATGAGGCCTAGCAAATTTTAAGAGTAGAATATGGTCAAAAATTTGCAAGTTCCGAATAAGAAACTATCTTCTTAAATTTTCACGCAGGTGGGGAATTTGCCTGGGGACTCCTGTGCTCTTTGATAGTCAAAGTTCAGAACTTGCAATGGCAGAACGGGTGGCTTAGTGTGTTTTTGGCAAATGGGAACAAAGGTGTGCTCGGCTGTACGCAGCATTTTGTAATTGATACAAGTTGGCCATACGCTTTATGCAATGTTTTCGTGTTAACAGGATCCGTATATAGCACAATAAGGTTGGGCGAGTAATGATGATACAACTTTAGTCTTTTATTTACATTGATAATAGCTAAAGGGGAAGTTACACTGTTAACGAAGGCTGTCATATTGTTATGTTCTGAAGCTTAAAAAAACAGTTTATTACTGTTTTCTGTCATTAGAAATACAGTATTTGTCAAGTGGATATATGGAAAATGAAGATGTATGACTGGAAATGCTGAAACAAATGCACTCCCCTTCATTATTATTTTTTAAGAAACAGTTATTGAAGTGTACAAAAAAAAAATCATTCTTCTGATTGATTGCAATTAAAACAGAAGAAAATTATTCAGTCCTATTCAGATTATCTTAAACAGTCCGGTATTTTGGGGGGAGCATTTTTAAACCACAGTTTGTTTAGCTTTCGCAATTTTGCCGTATAATACAAGCCGGGAGGAATTGTTCAGTGAGTCATTGGTGCGCATTATGGTGCATAGCATTGTGTATGGGATTTAAAGGATGTGGTAGACGTACGTGTAATCGCACAGCTGTATCTCACTTCCTGAAAGGGGCAGCCATGGCCGAGTTCACTTCAAACTTTATTTGTCCGTGGTCGCGACCTCGTTTGCAGTGGGAGAAAGCAGAATGAGCGAACTGCTTCACTGGGGAAAGGGGTGTGTTTGGAATAACATCAAGCGAAGGCTTCGGTGGCAAACCAGCACCCGGCTCTTTGGTCACTGACATCAAACCGTCGCCCGCTGATCTCTCCCGCAGGTTTTGCAGACGTTGGGTACAGAGACGTACCGGCCCAGCTCAGCCTCCCAGTGCGTGGCTGGCATCGCGTGCGCCGAGATCCCCATGAACCAGTGGCCCGAACTCATTCCCCAGTTGGTAGCGAACGTTACGAATCAGCACAGTACGGAGCACATGAAAGAGTCGACGTTGGAGGCCATTGGCTACATCTGTCAGGATATCGTGAGTGTATCTTAAGTACTATTTTATCTTGAGTCTGTTTTATAGTATATTTTAAGTGCTGGCCCAGCCTCTCCTCTTCCAGCCTTTCCTTTCTCATGCCTCTCTATCCAGGAGGCTGTACTGCTTCCCCGTGGCTCTCTTGTAATACCTGTCCGGAGGATGTCTCTGTGCTGACAGAGCCATGGGCAGTAAACACGCGAGGACGGTGGCTGGAAGGGCTGACCTGCTTTCCCAGCGCAAATCCAGGTCATCTTTCATAAGGTGCAGATTTAAGTCTGTCGGTGGCTGCGGTCATACGATGGTGGGGGGTTCTGTTACAAAACTTCAACTGAGCATCCAGGTTGAATGATCTGGTCTAGCAGAAGGTGTCCCTGCCCGTGGCAGTGGGGTTGGAACTAGATGATCTTTGAGGTCCCTTCCAACCTAAACCGTTCGATGATTCTATAAGTGTTTGATTCCTCTCTGTGTTGGGGAAACCTGACAACTACCTTCGTCGTGCGTGAGGAGTCCTTTTATTCTTAATATAGGAACTTTTGATGCACGGGCAAAAATATTTAGCTCTTTTAAGGCACCTTTCTAGAAAAGGTCTCATGATTTTATGTTTTATCAGCAGTATCGTGATGTGTTGCATCGAGTATCTGATCTGAATTGCTTGCGAAAGCCCTGTGCGCTGTCTGACCTACCACCAAAAAGCAAAATTAGCTGCTGCTTTTCTGGTGCCGCTGAGTGCCCCAGAGAGCGTGCGCGCGGCGTGTCGCTGGCTGAGCCTCGGTATAGTGAGGTGGAAAGAGAAATCTTCTGTTTGGGGCTTTTCATCAGGCTGCAGGGTTTGGTTTCACCGGGGAGGCCGGTTGCTTCGTGGAGGGTCAATGAAATAAAAGCGGAAATCTATCCACAGGCGTACGGAGGGAGCGCTCCAGGTCGAGCGTTGTTTGTTCCAAGCCCGTGCGAGGCTTGGGTGCGTGTTCCTTGTTTCCTCGGGTGGTGTGTATCGTTGGCCTCTGGATTTTTGGATGCCCTGGCTTGCTGGTTGGGTATTTCGTAACCAGGATCCCTCTTGGAGTTTTGTAGTTTGTCGGTTGCATTGTGGCACAGTTTGTGACTGTAATTTGGGATAAATTCTGATGTAACAATTATTACGGTTATTTGGGGATCTTGCGGTCTTAAATTTACCACGAAGAAAAATTAATCTTTAGTCTTATGTTCACAGCTTTATTCTTTAAACCTTGGGTGCTTAACAGTTACCTGTCCTTGCTACTGGTCTAGGCAATATATTTTTGCCCTACATCTAAAAAAGATTGGCAGCTTCATCAATAAAAGTATCAACCGCGACTGCTGGCGTAGGCTCTGCCCAGTATATAAAGGAACTGGAAAACAGTCAGTGTGTTTTAACTGCCAATTGAATGAAGTCAGGTAGTCACAAGCTTGGTGACCTATTATTTGAAACAGTCGAGTTTATTTGGCATTTATGACTTGAATATCTGGAGTATTTGTGCTCAGTTCAGCCTTCTCTTTCCTGTCCCAGAAGCTGTAAAGACATCGTGGTGTATGAATTCCCTGTGCTGGTGTTCTGGTCCGCCTGGTGAATAAAGGGTTTCTTGGCCTAAATGTCTTTAAAACTTCTGCTTGTAGACTTCAGGATCAAATTTGAGGTTACTTTAAAATATGGAGAAGGTTTTTCAGTTGGCAAATAACTTTATCAACCCTTCTTTTAGGATCCCGAGCAACTTCAGGACAAATCCAATGAGATCCTGACAGCCATCATCCAGGGAATGAGAAAGGAAGAGCCCAGCAACAATGTGAAGCTAGCAGCTACTAATGCACTCCTGAACTCTTTGGAATTCACCAAAGCAAACTTTGACAAAGAGGTGAGGGGGTAACAATTCTTGGCCTAAAACGCAAGGGCTGAATCCACGGTCTGTGATGAGAAATCATGCACCACGCTGAATTTTGATGCATAATTCTGTTGCAACTGAGACTTGGATTCATTTCTGTAAATCCGGTACGTTCTTGTTGTAACGCAGAAATGGCCGTGGAAATCTTCAGAGATTCATCAATGGAAAGGAAGCGTCATTGACTTTTTTTTGGATAAATTTGAACTGACCTTAGACTTTAGCCTGTTAGATGCTCTGCTTCCTAATCAAACTCTACTCTGTAATGCTGCTGTAAGAGTACAAGCTTGGATCAGCACTTTCTTTCAAGTGGTGTGGCAGCGATCCAGATTTAACTTTGCTGCTGCGAATTGTTGGGGGAGGAAGGGCCTGTAAGAGTCTTCAGCATAGGGGCTTCCGAACGAGAGTCTTTTCAGAGCAGACAAATCTATTGATTTTTCTTTTCCTTCTCGGATTAAGTCCATCCTCTACGTCTCTACCAGGGAGAGTATGGGGAAGATGGAATTGATATTGAACCTTCTGCTTAGAAGGTCTTTTAATGAAAACTCCCCAGTCAACTACTCGGTGGATGTTGATGGGGATCAAGTAGAGTCCTTCAGAGGCTGAGATGGGCCGTGCATGACCCGTTCAGACCCTATTTCTCTGGGCTGCGGTGCTGGAAATAGCCTGGGGGCACCAGTCTGTTCCTTCCTGCTGAAATGCTGGAGTGTCCAGGTACTGCCCCTCAAGAAATGTATGCCCTGACTGAGTTTTGAGGGTTTTTGAAGCAATTGCTGAAATAGTTTGGGAAACAGTAGAATTTCTTTCTTTCTTTTTTTCTTCTTTTCTTAGGGTTTTTTTTTTTTTCAACAAGAAAAGCTAGTGTCTTTAATTCTGCTGTATCTTTCTATTTTGGACAGCCTGTTAAGTGCTTCTTAAAATGGAAGCCTGGGATCCCCGTTTTGGGGAAGAAATGATTTAAAATGCTGCAGCGAATAGTAACCTGTACTATTCCTTGATCTTTAGCAGTGCTGTGTGAGTGATTGTACTAGTCCAGACTCAAAAATACGTCCTCCATAGGAAGGTTTGCAAAGACTTTAATGCTTTTGTAAGACAGTTCTAATGTTCTTTTATTTCTTCTTCTAGTCTGAAAGGCACTTTATTATGCAAGTAGTCTGTGAAGCAACGCAGTGTCCAGATACAAGGGTGAGTGAAAACGATGCAAGGGTGGGTGAAAATACGTGCTCCGATTTGTCACCGCACCTTTCAGGGGAAGCTGCCTGGAACCTCCAGCGTCAAAAACCAGTTCAAAAGTGGTACATGAAACAAACTGTAGTCTATTAAATGATTGGTGCGCATGTATGTACTCGGACAAAATGAGTTTTATACTTAGAAGTAGTAAACTACTAGGAGGATTTAAGTTGCTGTTTGTGAAAGACCTTATTGGGTACGTAGTAAACTAACTCAGCAGAAACGTTATTAAACTGGGAGGCTACAACTGTGCTTGGTTTTCAGAGCACTCGGAAAGGTCACATCTTTGATCTGTTTTCTGCTCTGACAGGTACGAGTGGCTGCCTTACAGAATTTGGTGAAGATAATGTCCCTTTATTATCAGTATATGGAGACGTACATGGGCCCTGCGCTTTTTGCTGTGAGTACTCAGGTTTCTCATACGCAGTTGTCTGATCTTCCTGCGCTCCTTTGTCTTAATCCAAGAGGAAAAGTCTTCTTACATTCCTAATTTGGTTTTCTTTTTTTTGTGGCTATGACTGCACGCGGGGAATCCCTCTCTCTTAGCAAAATCTGTAAAACCAGCATCAGGTGTTTTGGACCTGAGACTCCGAAAGTCAGGACAGTGCAGATGACTTGAGTTGCTCTGCGGTCCTCCCGAGGTGCTGATAGCTGATAAACTTCTAAATGAGGAGATTGTCTTCAAGAAGAGTAACTCTAATGTGGCATCCGATTCCAGACAATCTTGACTCTCGTACCAGTTGGCCAAAAGCTGGGGCACATTTTTCAGGAGAAATAACTTGCTAAAATGTCCTTCTCTCCCCTCCTTTCTTTCACGTTTCCAAAGATAACTATTGAAGCAATGAAAAGTGACATAGACGAGGTGGCTCTACAGGGAATAGAGTTCTGGTCAAACGTCTGCGATGAGGAGATGGACCTGGCTATAGAAGCGTCTGAGGTGAGCTCGCCAGTGACCGCTGAAAAGCGGCGAATGCCTGTGATCGTGTTTGGGATCGCGTCTTTGAACTGTGTCTGGAAGTCCTCCTGTTCTCCTGAGTGGAATAGTGGAGGAGAGCCCGTCCGAGCCCCTCGTGCGGCAGTTGTGGGTCCGTGATGAGACATCATGCACCACTCTGATGTGCTGTGATGCGTGTCTGTGATGGAAGCTGAGACCTGAGGCTGCGCGAAGCCGGCGAGGCTGGCTGCTGCCTCTGCGGGTGCTCCGTGCGCTGCAGACGTCAGCGCGGCGTTGCGGTACCCGGCTTTGCTTTTCGCTGCTGGGCTGGGCGCTGGGAGCTCTAGGGCTCAGCTACGAGTAATTTCCTCTGCCGTTCGAGGTAAATGCGAAGCCTGTAGCTGAGGCTGCACAGGGGCCGTCATTTGGAATTCCCTTTAGTAAATCTTTGGATTATTTTCTCGGCTCTGTAGCCTAATGTAAAGTTCTTATCTTAGCTTGAATATAGCCCGCTTTGCTTACTAGATTAGATTAGGATGAACTGCCTTTTTAAGTGAGCAAAATGGCTTTAATGCCAGCCTGGCTGGGAATTGAAGCTGCTTGAGATAAAGATTCTCTGACAGGTTTGATGAGAACACTCTGTGACACACAAGTGCTAGTTTTCTGCAAATGGTACGTGACAGCTACCTGATTTCTTTTTAGCGTTCCAAAGTCAACTCGAGCTACTCCTGTACGGTAAACCTGAATGCGCATTAAGCATGTATACTAGGCACAGTGTAATACCAGAAAATTCTCAGTATCATAAAGATCTTTGAGCTATTGCTTCATTAAGATGGCATCTTGAATTATTGAGGTACACGTACCACATCGAAGGGAGAGCGTTTCTTGCTGTCTTGGAGGTCTGGTGGACTCTGCTCCGCTGACATGTAAAATTTCTGGGGTCTGTTACAGGCGCGAGGGACTTAGTCCTACCCCAGTGTGCAAAATGATTGATCACGTTCTATATAATACATTATTTATGAGTTAAGTATAAAATTATGGGATGAAATAAAAGTAATCATTATCCCTTACAATGGATGGGGCTGGAGATGAATTTGAGGTATTGTTCTGCATGCAGATGCTGCTTGCATAAATTAGCTGTAGAGATCAATAATAGCTTAAACTTTGAAGGGCTCTAGATGAATCACATCCATCTTTAAAAGTAGCTAAATATATATTTATGTTGAATGCCCGAAAAAGCAAGGATAGCAAGGATAAAAGGACAGTCAGCAGCACGTAGGTTTAGTTTAGACGCTGAAGACCTTTTGCTGCTTCTGCTTGGGGTCACTTGTTAATTATACATAACTGCAAACTGAAAATATTTATGTTTGTACCATGTTAGGAGGGGCTTTATACGTGTGTGGAATGGCGAATTGAACTTGCTTATTGCTTATTTAACTGGGATTGTTGCAGGGTGTCCTTGAGGTTCCTGCGTGTTATGGTAACTTCAAGTTTGTGTTGGGAAGGAGAGGAAAGCGTGCAGGAGAGAATTTGTATCTCCTGGAGTTCATAATTCAGACCTCGTGCCTGTATAGCCACTGAGAATCATTTTGTAACCTTTTTTTTCTAGGCAGCAGAGCAAGGAAGGCCTCCAGAGCACACTAGCAAATTTTATGCCAAGGGAGCACTACAGTATTTGGTCCCAATTCTAACACAGACATTAACAAAACAGGTGAGTTGCAAAATCTCTGCTGCGTGTCAAAAAATACGTACCGTGTCTGCATCTCAAGTTCTGGGACAGTGATGCCGCTGTTCCACGGAGGAGCAAATTGTCAGTGGCGGTCACCGCTCCCTTCCATAGGTGACTTCTTGACAACGCACGGTCCCGAAGGTGCTCTAGGTCACCTCGGGTAGTTTTTAGCAGTTTTGTTCGGTGCAGCTGTAGTGGCAGTCCTTGGTCTGTGATGAGACATCATGCACCACTCTGACTGAATGATGCATCGTTTTTTAACGGCTGAGACTGTGAGACTGCATGCAGTGTCATTTTTTTTTTTTATGCTGAATTCTGTTAGCACATGCTTGTATTTATGGTTTCTGAAGAGGTTTGACAGTTATCTGTATTCCTAAGGAAATGTTTGTGAAATTAAAACCAATATACCATCTCTGCGTCATTAGAGATCCAATTTCTGGAATTCTTGAGCTTTACTTTTTGAACTGTGAAGTCCGTGTTTATTTAGTCCTTATTAAGCACTTCACAGGGACTTGTTTGGACTGTGTTTCACAGTCTAATCAAAATTAATGGAATCACTTGCTACAGCGGGTCTAATTATAAAACAAACTGTTAATGAAGCCATATAGGACGGAGTTCGTTTGGCTTACTGCGATGAACTGGGAAAAAGCTTAGTGCTCTTAGCGAATCCAGGGAATTGTTTCCCTGTTTATTTTGTACCGCTGTCCACTTGGATGCGGAGATTTAAATCGCAGGAGGTTCTAAAGCGCTTGTTAAAACAGGAAAGATAAAACAGATAAGAGAATCACAGGTACACAGCTTCAAAGAAATTTGGTAAGCGAGCTAACAGTCGGGGGGGAAGGAGCTATTTAACTGGTACAGCGGGGCCACTCTGCAAGGCGATGGCATGGATCAAAGGAACAAAATCTCAACCTAGATGAGAGAGAAGCAGTTTGGAAGATGTATGAGGCCACTGTAGGTGTGTCAGTAAAGAGCTAGCAGCCTTACATCAGGACGGAAAGGTACAGATGATGCAAGTAGCTCAGGTTGCTTCTCTGCCAGAGATGTAGGTAGTGCTTCCAGAACTGAATTAATGTGAACTTCATGAGGTTCAACAGGGCCAAGCGCAGGGTCCTGCACCGGGATTGGGGCAACCCTGGGTACCAGCACAGGCTGGGAGATGAAGGTATGGAGAGCAGCCCTGCCGAGAAGGACCTGGGGGTGCTGGGGGGTGAAAAGCTGGACACGAGCTGGCAATGTGCGCTGGCAGCCCAGAAAGCCACCAGCATCCCGGGCTGCATCCCCAGCAGGGCGAGGGGGGGGATTCTGCCCCTCTGCTCCGCTCTGGGGAGACCCCCCTGCAGTGCTGCCTCCAGCTCGGGGGGTCCCAACAGTAGAAGGACATGGACCTGTTGGAGCGGGGCCAGAGGGGGCCCTGGAGATGCTGCGAGGGCTGGAGCCCCTCTGCTGGGAGGACAGGCTGGGAGAGTTGGGGGGGTTCAGCCTGGAGAAGAGAAGGCTCTGGGGAGACCTTATAGCGGCCTTTTGATATCTGAAGGGGGCCTACAGGAAAGATTGGGGCGAACTTTTTAGCGGGGCCTGATGCAATAGGATATGGGGTAATGGCTTCAAACTAAAGGAGAGAAGATTTAGACTAGATATAAGGCAGAAATATTTTACACTGAGGGTGGTGAGACCCTGGCCCAGGTTGCCCAGAGAGGTGGGAGATGCCTCATCCCTGGAAACACCCCAGTTCAGGTTGGACGCGGCTCAGAGCGACCTGGTCTGGTTGGAGATGTCCCTGCTCATGGCAGGGGGTTGGACTGGATGGTCTTTAAAGGTCCCTTCCAACCCAAACTATTCTGTGATTCTATGAATTTCTAACCATAACACCTGGTCACGAGGCAGTGTTACTTGCTGTAGATCCAGCAGGATGCCACCGCCCGTGCGTGGTACGGGATATTTCCCCCAGACTGACCAGAGGTCCTGTTCTCCTCCTAGGATGAAAACGATGATGATGACGACTGGAACCCCTGCAAAGCAGCAGGAGTCTGCCTCATGCTCCTGGCGACCTGCTGTGAAGATGACATTGTTCCTCATGTGCTGCCCTTTATTAAAGAACACATTAAAAATCCCGACTGGCGATACAGAGATGCAGCTGTGATGGCTTTTGGGTGCATTTTGGAAGGACCAGAGCCTAACCAGCTCAAACCACTAGTCATACAGGTAAAATTCATTGTGTTTTCTTAAAGGCTTGTAGAGCAAAAACTTTCTGATTTATTTGGAGGAAGACACCTGCTTTGCACATTGTTCTTAATCTGAGGAAAAGCAAAAGGATGCCACCTTTTAATCATGTTTTAGAGGGATTTGGTAGACTTGGGGCAGGTTACATAGGTGTGAATCACAGGAACATGCAGGACTTCAGAATACCCAACTCCAGATGCCTCAGTTCTCAAGTCTTACCCCCTGGGAAACAACTTTATGGATTTTAAAATAACAGAACAGTGGCATAACTGGATCTAGACTGCCCTGTCCTCCCCGGTCTATTGGTAGCTCAAAGTCAACACATTAAAATCGGAAACGGTGGCAAATCCCTATTTCCATCTGATCGCATCTTTCTCCTGACTGCAATTCTCTTCTAGGCAATGCCAACTTTAATAGAACTAATGAAGGACCCCAGTGTTGTGGTTCGAGACACAACTGCTTGGACCGTGGGCAGGATCTGTGAGATGCTTCCTGAAGCTGCCATCAATGACATTTACCTCGCGCCGCTGCTGCAGTGTCTGATGGAGGGCCTGAGCGCCGAGCCCAGAGTGGCCTCCAACGTGTGCTGGGTACGGCAGTCCCTTTGCTGTTGGGCGTATGATAAGTTTCTATCAACAAGGGGAATGCAGCTCCTGTTGGTATATATGAATACACACACGCATATGTATATATACACACACATACGTATATATACTCACTCACTGAAATGGATTTCGGAGATGACTCATGGGTGGTCAGCCAGCGCACACCACGGTTGTTTCTTGTAAGTTATCTCAAGTCTGTTTTGTGGCTCTGGCAGGAAAGAATAAATAAAGAAATGGATTTTTAAGGTGAAAAATGCTAATATTCACCGAGTGTAGAAGTTGCCTTTGGTTTGAAAATGCTATGGAAACTGTCCTTGAGAAGAGGTGTGATAGCTCTTTTGAAGAGGCACGCTGGGATTTAGCTTTTGTCTTGGGAGCAGCTGGATTGCCTCCTTAATCTTAAGGGAGACACGAGAGACCTTGTTTCCCATTGCCTAAGCCTGCTTCTGCCGTGGTTCCAGAGCGAAATTGAGGAGCACAGGATCTTTTGTTCACTTACAGAGCTGTGGTCCCTTGGGTTGGTTTGCTAACTTCAGTTGTATTGTCGTCTTGATGCGTGTCTACTATCAAGTAGCATATCTGATCTTTCACTATAAAGAGGATGTGTCCCTTACTGCCTTTTAAGAGAGCTGCTCAATCAGAATTGAGCTGGAGATGAGTATTTGCATGTCAAAACAAGTTTTAGAAATGACAGAATTCATTCTCTTCGTATTCCAGAGGTTTGAAGGCTTCTAGTCAGCACAGAATCTGTTCCCCGATCCGTTGATCCTGGCAAAAGTCCATGTAGCTGTGGCTTTTGTCTTCTGAAGATGATGACTACTATATGTTTTCAGATCGAAATGAAAATCGGGAGGCTTTCAACTCTTCTAATGCACCTGTCTCAGAGCAGTTACAATTGCTCTGCAGTCGGGAATTTGAGCAGTCCTCTATTGTATCTAAACCAGGATCTAAACTTGTGATGATGATGATGCCGGGTGGTGGGTAGAATCTCTTAATACCCTGCGAGGTTGGAGCCATCTGCCTTTACTCGGTTTGATTCTTGACAGCTGTCTGTTGTTGAGACCGGTAACGCTGCGCAGCCGTCTGACTGCAGACAGCCTGACTGCCTTGGGTGTCCGTGTTACGGTTTAAGGCTTTGGAATTTTCACCACCGTGGCACCCAAGTTTAGTGCAGTAAACAATTAGCTGTTCGTGGAGGGAGCTGTTAATCCTGCAGCTGTTTGGGGTTTATTTGTTTGGGTTTGGGTTTTTTTGTTAGGACGAAATCTGTTGGGAATAGGTGTTTGTGGACTTGTGAGGGGTCAACTCACTTGACTAACAGAAGCGGTTGTTCTGTTTCAGGCCTTCTCTAGTCTTGCTGAAGCTGCCTATGAAGCTGCCGATGTAGCTGATGATCAGGAAGAGCCAGCGACCTACTGCTTATCCTCTTCGTTTGAGCTAATAGTTCAGAAACTTCTGGAGACCGCAGATAGGTAACGCTAAACCAGCTGGCTTAAGCTCTACAGAGATGCTTTTTTTTATTACCTCAGGTTGTTGGTCCTTTCTCTTGCCGTTTAGATCTGAATGATGTTTTATCGTACCATGGTTTTGGTATCAGGTGGAATATAGAATTCTAGGAAGAAAGCTATTGACACGGAATAATTTCTCCGCATTTTGTCCGTATCTGCTTTTTTTAAGTCTGGGGTTTCCTCCAAGAGTGCCTCTTCCATGTTTTACTTTGAAGTCTCCGAGCACGGTTTAAGACTGCGCACGGCTTTGTACAGTAGTCATAAGACTCTTCAAGGTTGCCTCCAAGGCCACTGAATAATCAGGATCGCAGCATGACATAATTAGAAATCTGTGTGTATCGTACAGTTCATTTTACAGTGATTGTTTTATGCCGTGGTTGTTGCTGTAGTGTTACAGCCATTTACAGTGGCACCCGGTGCTCCCAGAAGATCCCAGGACCTAGTTAGGCTGGATACTGTCCTTTTCCCAACTCACTTGAAATATAAATAGACGGAGGCAAAATATTTTTTTCTCGGTTCTGCAGATGCAAAAATAAGGGTAATGCTGAAGTCGTGTTCTGCCTTGAAGGTCGCATAAATCTTGACAGCTCAGAATTCAATCCTTGGATCAGTTCAGTCTTCAGTTGAAGCCTTTTGCTGCGGGACTGCTTCTTCTTAAATGGTGTCCCTGTCTGAACGGTTCAAAGTCTAAACTCTCCCTGTCTAATTTACATCCAACCAGAAGCGGAGTGTCTAGCTCAAGGCTCTGAAGCCCATCAGTCATCTTAGCTCGGCTGTCTTTATTTCAAATTTAACACCCTCGTCAACATCTCGGAGGGATGGCAGAGAGGTAGTAATGTATGCTGCTCACCTCTCGAGACCGTCTCCTCCCAGGCGGGATAACGGCACGCTGGAAGATGCGGCTTTGAGGCTTTTTCTGCTCCTCTACTTGCTGCCGGTGACTGGAGATAATGGAAGTCATTATTAATAGCAAATGAAAAAATGTTCCAAAAGTGGCTTCACAAATTTCGTTTACTTTCGAGCCTTGGAATACAGGAATGCAAGTGCTTTTTCTGCTTGTCACAACACTAAAATTTAGCTGTTACCGATTTACTAAAAAAAAAGTCTGTTTCTAAGCAAGCCTGAGCGCCGGGAGCTGCAAATACATTCCTTCTGTTACAGGCCTGACGGACACCAGAATAACTTGAGGAGTTCTGCATATGAATCTCTGATGGAAATAGTGAAAAACAGTGCCAAGGACTGTTACCCTGCTGTCCAAAAGACAACTCTGGTCATCATGGAACGACTTCAGCAAGTGCTGCAGATGGAGGTGGGTAAACCCGGGTTCTAAACCCCCGTTACGGGCAGGGGTCTAAGGAAGCTCAGTAGGTGCAACGATGATGATGATGATGGTGATGATGATGATGTGCTGTGGCTTCTTCATCTACAGTAGGAAAATGAGTTTTGTTGCTGACGGCATATATTATGGTATAATGCGTTTTCATTTTTTTTTTATAGATAGCTAGATATATTAAGCTTGCTCTTGTCTTAAATTTGAAGAAACAAATATTTAAAATTTAATCTCTGCGACTCGCGGCGCTGTCAAAATCCGCTGGGTTCGCGGGGACTGCCACGCAGGCTTTTCACGCGCGGGGTTTTGCTCTTTTTCAGTCTCATATCCAGAGCACTTCCGACAGAATCCAGTTCAATGACCTTCAGTCTCTTCTTTGTGCTACTCTACAGGTAAGTTCCTGTCCTCCCGTGTTTGTGGGGGTGGGAAAGAGGCGGATTTGGAGGCATTTCTGTGCCCCCGAGGATGCAGACGTGGTCCTGTTGATGAGATCTGAATGAGGAAATGGGATCTTGTGTCCCAGCTGACGTGTGGGAGGTGATACAAGGTTCAGAAGGCTTCGGTAGAGTACGACTGATAAAATTTAGGGCAGTATGAATAAAGAACGCTGTATGTGGCGTGTTAAAGATTGTGTGTGCTTTCAGAGTGGCTCTTATGTTGGCTACAGGCTGAACAATCGCTTTGGTTGGCACAGACAAAAAAACTCCATAACGGCTTTAATTTGTTCATCTGCCTCTTGTGGTTGGTGTTCTTATTTAAAATGGCACTAATTAAAATGCACTGAGTGTCCTTGAAATTAAACATCTGGTAATGAACAGCCCGTGTGACTTGGAGTACTAGCGCATTTCAGTTCCTTGCTTACTCCTACAAAGTCTGCTGAAAACAGCCACTTTATTTTTCTTTCCCCAAAAACAACACGCTCAGGAGATTGATCGGACCGTCCTCTGAAATACGCGGAACTTGATGTTGCAGCTTTCCTGCGTGCGCTGCGGGGAGGGTGGTCCTGTGCTGTCACGTTCAGCTCCGTAACAGTTACAAAGCTTTAAAACTATTATAATAGACGTAGATTCGGTGTCAACACAGCTCTGTGCAGCTCGGAGAAGAAAGGAACGCTTTCCTCTGGGCTGTAATCTGAAATAAAAGCAGAGAAGATTACCCACCTCTACTCAGGTTTATTCCTTCGTTGGGTGGTCTTACGTGTTCTCTGCAGTTTTTCCCACCCCGGTTAGCCCAGGAAAGGGACTCCGTTCCTCGCCCACGGGTGATGGCCTCTCTCTGTCAGTTCTGGCTTCCCGCTCTCTAACACGAGGTTAGCAGGTCTCCTGGGTGTTCTCTCTAGGTTGTTTTGAGAAATAATTAACCTCATCCTTCTCGTTCAAAACCCCATAGCATCACCTGTTACTTTCGCTCTCCAATTTTTAGGGTAATTTTTCAAATAACGGGAATAATCTGTCCTTATGGTGGGCTTTGATGGGGGGACCTCAGTGTCGAGAATCTCCTTTTGGCACAGTGCGATCACCGATCTCTTTCGGGACACCTCTGCCTGTGGGAGGTGTAGTACAGGTGGAACTGAACTGCTAGGTTTAATTTGTAAATGTGTGTTTCTTCATTATCGCGAAATCTGAACCATAAGTGTTAACAGTAGTTGCAGCAGACACTCGAATACCACAAAGCAAAAATCAGCAGAGACTTTTTTCAGCGTTACATAGTCAAATATACTGGTTTGTTACGTAGTTTTTTCTCTTTGATGGAAATACAATTATGAACATCCAACAGAAGAAAAACATTTGTTAGTGTTTAAAAGGAACGAGAAAATCAAGACCAATTATTTATACAGTCAAAGTCAATCTCTTTGGGGTGACTCAGTTTGAGGAATCAGACTTGAAATAATTATTTTCCTCTGCAGGTTACGGAATCAGTCTTTCTCTTTTCATAGAAAATGCAAATTTATTTTAAATAAGGGTACATCAACACTGTGTTCTGTAGTTCATGTGCTGGAGGGGACGGTCGGGGCTGTACAGGAGGAGCAGAGCGTAGGTTAAGCTCAGGTATTTACCAGGGGTGTTTCCTCAGCCCTCCTGCTCGCTGGATAACAGAGCCCGTCTGTGCTCACTCTGCTCCGTCCAGAAACCAGTTTTGCTTTTCAAACCCCCCAGTGCTAAACACGTTCCTGTAAATATGTTTTGCATTGGTTGTATGTTAATTTATTCTCTGTTAATCTTGGGTGGGAGCGGTTCGACTGCAGGAAGGACATGCATGTGTCCAGCGTTTCTGGAGTTTAATTCTGCTGTTTAGAAGCAAAGCTTACGTGCGACCCGTACTTGGCAGTAAGAGGTTGTGGTCACATTGCTGTGATGGAAAAGGGCTTTTTTTTTTATTATTATTTTTTTTTATTGGGCCAAATTGGGGCTGGTCACATTTAATGCCAGCTTACAAATGGAAAGCCCGGAGAATAGCCTATGCAGCAGGAACGGTAAATTCAGCTTGTTCTGTAGCTGGAAAATTGAATGCAGCTGAAATGAATGGGACTTTGCGCTTGCACTGACAAAGCATATTTTTGCAGCAGCGGAGTTCAAACAGCAGCTTCCTTTTCAGCAGCCCAAAAAGCGGTCACGAGTGTTCGGAGCTAAGCGCAGGGGATGCGAAGGCGCCATCCGGCCTCGCGTAGATGGAAGCGATTCCCATCTCTTTCTCCTTTCCCACCCAGAACGTCCTCCGCAAGGTCCAGCACCAGGATGCTTTGCAGATCTCCGACGTGGTGATGGCGTCTCTGCTGAGAATGTTCCAGAGCACGGCGGGCTCGGGGGGCGTGCAGGAGGATGCCTTGATGGCAGTCAGCACCCTGGTAGAAGGTCGGTGTCGCGCTGCAGAGCCGAGGTTGTCTTTGGTGGGGGGGAAGGCAGAGCTGGGACAGAACCGGTTTGCTTCCTTCTCTTTTTTGACTATACGGCGAAAAACACGATTGGTTCCAGGTTTTGCTTGAGGTGTGGTTTTGACCACACGTCTCACCGCACCGATCTGCGAAGCTGAGGCTGGCCGCTTACGCTGGGCTGTGTTTCGCGAATGAATGGTTTGTTTTCCGTTAATAACGTAGCTACAATGCAAATTCTGCCAGAAAAAAGAAAAAACCAAACCCAAAAAACCTAGCGGTACTTTGCGCAGTGCCCGGCACAAGGGGAACCCGCTCTCCTCATGCCGCAGGACAGATTGAACGTTATCTTAACGATTCACACTTGCCGCTGCCTGTGACCCGCGGTGGTTTTGTGGAGTTCTGTCAGCGGTGGATTTACAGTCATTGCTCTTCTTTAAAAGAAATCACGGTGGCAAAGATCGGCGTTAGAGTTGGGTCGGAAGGGGTGAAGTGAGATACGATTTGGGTTGTGGTATTCCAGGCAGCTTTGAGCTTCGTGGTTCGGGTTTAGAAGGTGCTGACTGCGGCATCGTCTGGAGCTGCAGGAACGCGCTCTGGCGTCAGATGCGACGTGTGAGTGTGAAAGTTGAGGTGCTGCTGAAAGCCTGCGTGTAACCCCGTTGCCTGCCACCCCTGCCCTATCTCCAGTAAAAAGCCACGTGTGATTTGGAAATGGGTCTTCGGGGAGATGGGTTTGTAAGGAGGCTCGTTTGAGCCTTCTCTTTCCCGGAGGCTTTATTCTGGGTAGCTTGTGAGAGTCTGAGCAGGTGACAGGACCTATTTCTAGTAGAAGTACGTGCCCGATTGCTCCGAGAACACAGGACACTTTGTAGGTGCAGCAGTTAGTTTTGGGTTTTTGGAGCAGCCCCTTCCCACACCAGCGTGTTTTGGAGAGCAGGTCTTTGGCGGGTACCGCTCTGACCGCTCTTGGGAATGTGTAGTGGGATTGCCGGAGGGAGCTGGGAAGTGGATGGGGAGGTTGAGTGGGTTCCTTGCAAGCCAACCAGCAAGTAAAAGTGAAAATGTGTATCCTCTTGGGACAAAGACCTTTTCACTTTTGGATAGATGAGTCTCCATGCACAGCCTCAGTAAAGCAAGAGACCTGGGGAAGGCAGGAGTTGGCAGAGAAGGGCCGAAATATTTTACTTCAAATATTACTTAAATATACTGAAGTGCCCTGCGCGAACCACGTGGCTCTGAAGGGGTTGAGCAGCTGTTTCCAGGAGGAAGATGTTACGGCTGTTATGGCAGTAGAGCGATGTGAAAAGGCGTAGAGTTTTCAGCTGATGGAAAGCACCGTAACAGTGCTGAACCCCGTCTGAATCGTGCCGCCATGGCGCTCTCCTTCTGATGGGTCTGCTCGGTCAGGAAGATCTCTACGTCCTTTCTGAGCATGGGAAGGGGTTGTCTGTCTCCAAAGGTCTGCAAGGAATTGAGCACTTCCGAATCTCAGATTAGTCCAGACAATGGACACGTTTTACTGACGCTCAGTTTTTGTGTGAGAATTGACTTGTGCTTCTGTGGAACATACAGTTACTGGGTTTGGGTGGAATACAACAGTGGGTTTCTGTTTTGTTGAACTCCAGCAGTCGTTGATTGGGATTTTTTTCTAACTAGAATATTTTTCTGTGCACAGTCTTAGGTGGAGAGTTTCTGAAGTACATGGATGCCTTCAAACCGTTCCTTGGCATTGGACTGAAGAACTATGCTGAGTACCAGGTAGAGGTCAAAGCAGGCAGCCCTGTGTGCACAATCCCTAAATCCTCATCCGCTCACAGAGGCTGAGTTCGGCAGGTGTGCCTCTGTGAGATACCACAGCTTCTGCTGCTGAAACCAAAACCGGAGCCCCATAGACTTTTCTCTAATTACCGGCTGCGTGCGCACATTCCAACTCTCTTCTGTTTCGTTCAGCAGAAGGCTTTCGTTGGTTTCACACCTGTGTTTTCACAGTGGCTGTGTGTTAGTTGGACCCAATGAGGAAAGAGGTTGCTACTGGCTGTGAATTTCCATTAGAAGGTCAAGTCACGGCGCTCACCGTTGGGGGGGGAAGTTCAGACCACCCAAATGGGTTTGCTCGCGTTGGTTCACACCAAGTACCTGTTGCTTTTTTGGCATCTGGATCTCTCGCTCTCCCCCTTGGGGGAAGCGGGCTCCGCTCTTCGCAGGGTTGTGGCGTAGATGGTTAAGGAAGCAGGGACTCGTCAGCCGCTGTGCGAGGGTCGTTATTCCCGGTGGTTTAATGGCTGCAGGCTCTCACCGCTGCTCAGTGCTTTAATGAGCTGTAGGGATAGAGTGTGGAAGACTGACTCACTGGGTGGGTGTCTTACTCGCTGTTCTATTTGCAGGTTTGTCTGGCTGCAGTGGGCCTGGTTGGTGACTTATGCAGAGCCCTGCAATCCAACATCTTGCCTTTTTGTGATGAGGTTATGCAGCTGCTCTTGGAGAACTTGGGGGTGAGTGTTTACCTTCTCATTAGCCGGTTAGTAACAGTTGGCTTGCACACTGAGAAGAAAGTGGGAGGTGGGAGAAGCAGAAGTGTTAGGCATGCTCTGAAGATCTCGTGTTTGACAACTATCTTGCTTACTATTTGAATGGAATCCAAATTTATTGGGGGTAAGGATTTACATTTCAAGTAAATGTCTTGATCTATTAGCTCCTCCCCACCTTCAAAAGAAGTACAACTGAATGTGGCGGTGCTGAAATCTCTTCCAGAATGAAAATGTTCATAGGTCCGTGAAGCCTCAGATTCTCTCGGTGTTTGGCGATATTGCCCTTGCCATTGGAGGAGAATTTAAGAAGTACCTAGATGTCGTACTGAACACCCTCCAGCAGGCTTCCCAAGCACAGGTTGATAAGGTAAGCCAGCGGTGCGCCCTCCAGTTCCTTCGTTAAAATCATAAATGAGGAAGGGCTGCGCGCACGGCATCAGGGACAGTGCTGCAGTGCGCTCTCCTGTTGCTTTTCCAGTCCGACTATGACATGGTGGATTACCTGAATGAGTTGAGGGAGGGCTGCCTGGAAGCTTACACTGGCATCATCCAAGGATTGAAGGGAGACCAAGAAAACGTGCACCGTGAGTTCTCTGTCCTGCTGTGGGGTTTCTGTGCCTGAAACGACGAAGGGAGGTGGGAAGAACTCTGCTTGGATAAGCTGTTTTGCAGTTGTTGTCACGTCCATGGGCATATCCTTGTTCGTTCCTCTCTGGGAGCAAACGCTTTGCTGCCATGAGCGGGGAAGGGGTTTTGAGCCCTTCACTATGGTTCCTCTTCCTCTGGNCGGCGTTAGAGTTGGGTCGGAAGGGGTGAAGTGAGATACGATTTGGGTTGTGGTATTCCAGGCAGCTTTGAGCTTCGTGGTTCGGGTTTAGAAGGTGCTGACTGCGGCATCGTCTGGAGCTGCAGGAACGCGCTCTGGCGTCAGATGCGACGTGTGAGTGTGAAAGTTGAGGTGCTGCTGAAAGCCTGCGTGTAACCCCGTTGCCTGCCACCCCTGCCCTATCTCCAGTAAAAAGCCACGTGTGATTTGGAAATGGGTCTTCGGGGAGATGGGTTTGTAAGGAGGCTCGTTTGAGCCTTCTCTTTCCCGGAGGCTTTATTCTGGGTAGCTTGTGAGAGTCTGAGCAGGTGACAGGACCTATTTCTAGTAGAAGTACGTGCCCGATTGCTCCGAGAACACAGGACACTTTGTAGGTGCAGCAGTTGGTTTTGGGGTTTTGGAGCAGCCCCTTCCCACACCAGCGTGTTTTGGAGAGCAGGTCTTTGGCGGGTACCGCTCTGACCGCTCTTGGGAATGTGTAGTGGGATTGCCGGAGGGAGCTGGGAAGTGGATGGGGAGGTTGAGTGGGTTCCTTGCAAGCCAACCAGCAAGTAAAAGTGAAAATGTGTATCCTCTTGGGACAAAGACCTTTTCACTTTTGGATAGATGAGTCTCCATGCACAGCCTCAGTAAAGCAAGAGACCTGGGGAAGGCAGGAGTTGGCAGAGAAGGGCCGAAATATTTTACTTCAAATATTACTTAAATATACTGAAGTGCCCTGCGCGAACCGCGTGGCTCTGAAGGGGTTGAGCAGCTGTTTCCAGGAGGAAGATGTTACGGCTGTTATGGCAGTAGAGCGATGTGAAAAGGCGTAGAGTTTTCAGCTGATGGAAAGCACCGTAACAGTGCTGAACCCCGTCTGAATCGTGCCGCCATGGCGCTCTCCTTCTGATGGGTCTGCTCGGTCAGGAAGATCTCTGTGTCCTTTCTGAGCATGGGAAGGGGTTGTCTGTCTCCAAAGGTCTGCAAGGAATTGAGCGCTTCCGAATCTCAGATTAGTCCAGACAATGGACACGTTTTACTGACGCTCAGTTTTTGTGTGAGAATTGACTTGTGCTTCTGCGGAACATACAGTTACTGGGTTTGGGTGGAATACAACAGTGGGTTTCTGTTTTGTTGAACTCCAGCAGTCGTTGATTGGGATTTTTTTCTAACTAGAATATTTTTCTGTGCACAGTCTTAGGTGGAGAGTTTCTGAAGTACATGGATGCCTTCAAACCGTTCCTTGGCATTGGACTGAAGAACTATGCTGAGTACCAGGTAGAGGTCAAAGCAGGCGGCCCTGTGTGCACAATCCCTAAATCCTCATCCGCTCACAGAGGCTGAGTTCGGCAGGTGTGCCTCTGTGAGATACCACAGCTTCTGCTGCTGAAACCAAAACCGGAGCCCCATAGACTTTTCTCTAATTACCGGCTGCGTGCGCACATTCCAACTCTCTTCTGTTTCGTTCAGCAGAAGGCTTTCGTTGGTTTCACACCTGTGTTTTCACAGTGGCTGTGTGTTAGTTGGACCCAATGAGGAAAGAGGTTGCTACTGGCTGTGAATTTCCATTAGAAGGTCAAGTCACGGCGCTCACCGTTGGGGGGGGAAGTTCAGACCACCCAAATGGGTTTGCTCGCGTTGGTTCACACCAAGTACCTGTTGCTTTTTTGGCATCTGGATCTCTCGCTCTCCCCCTTGGGGGAAGCGGGCTCCGCTCTTCGCAGGGTTGTGGCGTAGATGGTTAAGGAAGCAGGGACTCGTCAGCCGCTGTGCGAGGGTCGTTATTCCCGGTGGTTTAATGGCTGCAGGCTCTCACCGCTGCTCAGTGCTTTAATGAGCTGTAGGGATAGAGTGTGGAAGACTGACTCACTGGGTGGGTGTCTTACTCGCTGTTCTATTTGCAGGTTTGTCTGGCTGCAGTGGGCCTGGTTGGTGACTTATGCAGAGCCCTGCAATCCAACATCTTGCCTTTTTGTGATGAGGTTATGCAGCTGCTCTTGGAGAACTTGGGGGTGAGTGTTTACCTTCTCATTAGCCGGTTAGTAACAGTTGGCTTGCACACTGAGAAGAAAGTGGGAGGTGGGAGAAGCAGAAGTGTTAGGCATGCTCTGAAGATCTCGTGTTTGACAACTATCTTGCTTACTATTTGAATGGAATCCAAATTTATTGGGGGTAAGGATTTACATTTCAAGTAAATGTCTTGATCTATTAGCTCCTCCCCACCTTCAAAAGAAGTACAACTGAATGTGGCGGTGCTGAAATCTCTTCCAGAATGAAAATGTTCATAGGTCCGTGAAGCCTCAGATTCTCTCGGTGTTTGGCGATATTGCCCTTGCCATTGGAGGAGAATTTAAGAAGTACCTAGATGTCGTACTGAACACCCTCCAGCAGGCTTCCCAAGCACAGGTTGATAAGGTAAGCCAGCGGTGCGCCCTCCAGTTCCTTCGTTAAAATCATAAATGAGGAAGGGCTGCGCGCACGGCATCAGGGACAGTGCTGCAGTGCTCTCTCCTGTTGCTTTTCCAGTCCGACTATGACATGGTGGATTACCTGAATGAGTTGAGGGAGGGCTGCCTGGAAGCTTACACTGGCATCATCCAAGGATTGAAGGGAGACCAAGAAAACGTGCACCGTGAGTTCTCTGTCCTGCTGTGGGGTTTCTGTGCCTGAAACGACGAAGGGAGGTGGGAAGAACTCTGCTTGGATAAGCTGTTTCGCAGTTGTTGTCACGTCCATGGGCGTATCCTTGTTCGTTCCTCTCTGGGAGCGAATGCTTTGCTGCCCTGAGTGGGGAAGGGGTTTTGAGCCCTTCACTATGGTTCCTCTTCCTCTGGCGGTTCCCCCCCCCCCCCCCCCCCCCCAACAAACAAAATTATTTTGGGAAGAGGCATAAAACAAACAGTG
>VUYV01000549.1:218203-241888 GCA_008711295.1 Anarhynchus alexandrinus
GGGGGGGATACGTACGGGTCTAACGGCAGCGAACTCCCGGCGGCTCCGTCCTCATCGGCGTGGCGTGGGCGCTGGTTCCCGAGGGGACCCCGAGGGACCCGCGCGGTTCCCCAGGGACGGGGCACCCACTGGGCCGGGCGAGCAGGAATGGCTGGGTCCCAGCCCGGCTCCCGGCTCTTCCCTCCTCCCCACCGTCCCAGCTCCTCCCTCCCCGGCCCAGGTGATTTTAACCCTTGGAGGCAGAGCCCCGGCCCCGCCGCTTTGACAGCAGCCTGGTCCCGGTCCCAGGATCCGGCTCATGAAAGCGGAGGGAGGGGACGGGAAGTTCGCAGCAGACACCGCAAACAGGGGGGTAATTAAAGAAGAAAGAAACAACCGCCTCCCTCCCGCGCCCGTGGCCGCCCTCCTCCTGCCGCCCTCCTGCCAAACCCCTCCGGGGACCCCCGGGCACTTCAGCTGAGCCCAACCGGCTGTCCCCCCCCCCACTCCTCCACCGCCCGGGGGTGGCACCCAGAGGTGGCCGCCTGCTTCTGCCCCCGGGGATGTCACCCCGTCCAGGTGGGGGGCTCGCCGGTCCCCCCCCCGTTGTGACTCGGCCCCGCGACGTGGGGTAAATGGGACGGGGACAGGTGCAGGGGACAAGTTTTGGGGTCAGAGCTGGACCCGCAGAGGAGGGAGCGGGATGCTGATGGCAGGACTCAGCGTGACCCAGATGGATTCGGGGCACCCCAAAAGGGTCTGGGAGGTCCCGGCTGAACCTGTCCCCTCTCAGCTGGGGGGTGTCTGACCCACGCAGCTTCTGTGTCCCCCTCATCGAGGCTCCCAGCGATGCCGGGAGGGAGAAGCCCCGGGAGCTGCCAGGTGGCAACGCCACGGCCGGGGGAGCCACTTCATCACTGGGGCGTCGTGTCCCCGTTTCCAGGGCCAAAATCCCCTGGGGCTGACTGCTGGTGGCCACAACCCTGTGGGGACCCTCGTGGCCCTGGGGGAAGCCCACCCTGCTCCAAAGCCCATGGGAAGAGGTGTTAATGCCGGGACCTCGGCCGGCAGCACCGTGAGCCCGGTGTGCCGGTGCGTGGGAGCCCGCATCTCCCCGGCGCGCTTGCCAAGCGCCCGGCCGGGCGGAGGGCGCTGGGAACTCCTTCGCCCTGGGGAAAACTCTCCTGGTTTTCATCATCCCAAGGACGGCTCCGCCGCCGCCGCCACCGAAACGCGGCTGCCTGTGGGGTGAGCGTGGCCCCATGGCTCGGCCGGGCACTGGGATGGGGACCCCGGGATGGGGACGCCAGGACAGGCAGGGGCAGGGCAGGCGGCAGGGCAAGCTGCTGATGGTGGTGAACCATCATAGATGGCGGTGAAAATGCACTTTGGTGCTCAAGTGCTCTTTGGGGTGCATGGGGGATGCGGGGGGACCCCAGCCCCAGGGTCTCACCACCTCTCCTCCCCTGTGCCCACCTGGGAGGTGCCGGGGGCCGTTCCCATGGCTGTAGGGAAGGGGGATGCTCCAGCTCGGGGATGCCCAAGCGCTGTTGGGGCCGGGGTGCTGGCCCCGGGCACCCCAGCTGCCTCCCAGGCGCAGTATCACAGCCTCCAGCAGCTCTCCGGGGCAGAGAGCAGTTTGCAGACTTTGCATCTACAGCTCCGGGCACCAGATCCCCAGCCTGATCCCAATCCCCATCCTGGCTGTGCCTCCACAGGGAGCAGGGACCCCACGGTGGGGACACTGGCCTGGATGTCCCCTGGTCCCCAGCTCACCCTCGGTCACCAGGAAGGATGTGCCTTTCCCAGTGCATCATGCACATGTGGCTCGTCCTGTGTCCCTTCACTCTGGGGTCTCCTCCCAGTCTCACCAGTGCTTTGGGAACCGGTGGTGCAGGAGGGAGATGGGTCCCTGCCCGGGGGTCCCAGGTGCCGGCTGCCGTGGCTCCTCTCCCACCAGTTCCTGGTGTGGCCCCTCTCCCCACCAGCCCCAGGACATGGAGGGGCTGCGGGGTGGGAGGATGTGGGACACTGTGTGCCTCCTCTGGGGACAAGGACAAGGACTTTGGGAGACCCCATTGTGCTCATACTGTCAGTCCCCGGCCCCAAGGCCCCCCCAGGGTCCTCTGGACCCCATCCCAAAACCCCTCTCCTTGGCTGGGTGGAAGGAGCCGCCGGGGCCAGTGGGGGGCTGAGGGGCAGTGGCTGGCTGGGAGAGTGACAGGGGGCTGTGGGGACTGTGGGGACCAGGGGGACTGTGGGGACCGGGGGTCTGGGGGGGTTGGGGGCTCCTGGAGCCACCTCGAGCAGAGCCAGAGCCCCAGATGGGACCACACATGGGGAGGAAATCACACCAATGCCGGAGGATTCGGGGGGGGGGCATCTCCTTGCCATGGAGCGTCTGAAACCTCGAGCCGTGCCTTGAAATTACAGCTAATTACAGAGCTCATTTGCATAAATTACAAGGCGAGAGGCAAATGCCTCCAATCCCTCCCCAGTGCTCAGGCAGCAGGAGCCGCTCCAGCCGCTCGGGGGGGACCGAGGGGCGGACGGGGGGTCCTGAGTCCCACAGGGAGCCAGGATGGGGGCAGGAGGGGTCGGTGCTCCCCAGAAATGCAGCCGGGACCCCAGTGTTTGGGTGGGCACGAGGCAGCTGCCTCCCCCCAGCCGCCACCCCTAGCCCTCGCCCCACCACTGTCCCCAGAGCTGGGGACAGCCTGGCCCTGCTGGGGGGGGGACACAACACGACCCTCACTGCACCCCAGTGGGTTACGGGGGGAAAGAGAGGGGCTGGAACGGGCAGTGCTGGTCTGGGGAGGGGGGTACAGCCCTATGGGGGCTGGGGACACCCCTGTCCCCAGGGGGAAATAGGGCTGGGGGAATGGAGGGATGGAGGGATGGAAGGATGGAGGGATGGAGAAGGAGAGGCACGTCCTGGTCCCCCCAGGGCCAGGGGGACAGAGGGACCGGAGGAGGAGAGATGTCCCCCCAGGCCCCAGGAGGATGTTGGGGGACGGAGGGACGGCCGAGGCCCCTCCCGGCCCCGGGGGTAGAGCACTTCAAACGGTTCCTGGCTCGGGGGAACGGACGGCAATTTCCTCCGCTGCCATAAAACAAATTGATGTCTGTGGGGGGAGCGGGGCCGGCCGGGTGCTGGGAGGGTGTGCGTGTGTGTGTGCGTGTGTGTGTGTGTGTGTGTGTGTGTGTGTGTGCAGGGGGTGTCGTGTCCACGCATGTGCCCCCCTGTGCAGGGTGTGAGCGCAGCGCTGTGCCACATCCCTGCGTGTGTGCACGTCCGTGTGCGTGTAGGTGCCGAGCTCAGTGGAGGCTGGGTGCCCGGGAGCGGGGTGCCCCGGAGAGGGGGATGCCCGGGGGTGAGGGGGGGTTCTGCTGTGGGTGCCACGGGGCTGCGCCGTCTGGGTTGTCCCAGCCCGGGGGGGAGCCCTGGGGGTGACCACGGGGCATCAGACGGGGAGAGATGAAGCGCTCGGATCTTCCCCCGAGGTTTTAGGGGTGCCGCCCCCGGCCACGCACCCAGACAGCCCCCCGGGGGGGTGACGCTGGGCTGACGCTGAACCCCCTGCGGGGTGCAGCCTGGGTGTTGGTGGGAGCTGGAGGTGGGGGGGGACCCTGAGCTTGCCGGGGCTGGCACAGATGCCGGATGGGTCAGGGGGATTTGGGTGGCCCTGGGTGCTCACAGCCCCATGGAGGGGCTTACAGTCTTATGCACCCAGGGGACCGGTGCCCTGTATGGGGTGCCTCAGCCCAAACTGGGACCTTGTGGGACCTCCATCACCCCCAGCGCAGGGTCCCAAATCCCCACACCCACACCAGGAGGGCGCAGCCCCCATCGCCCCCACAGCCCACTAAAGAAAACGGGGGGGACACCATGCTATCCCTGTCCCCAAGTCGTGCCATCATGGGGACGACGGTGCAGCCCCGTGCCAGCCGTCGTGCCCCCGGGGACGCAGCTACCGCTGCGTCCCCGGGGGCACGACGGCTGGCACGGGGCTGCCCGCCTGGTCTCCGGGAACAAGTTGAAGTCAGGGCACCTGCCTGCCTGGCAGAGATATCTACCGGGATTATCGCGACGGGCTTCCCCTGCCCGCGGTGCGTGCCAGGTCGCGGCGTGCCCCGAGGGAGCGTTTCTCACCGGGAGGAGGAATTACTGTCGGGACTCGACCTCTGCGACGTGGCGACGGAGCTGACGGCTCGGTAGTAGTTTTAAAATAGGGCTTTTAATTAGTCCCACGTAATCTCTCTGCCTATCTGCGCCCGACCGGCCCGGCTGTCAGTCAACCGCGTGGGGAAACCTGCCTGGCACGGCGGCGGGGAGAACCCGGCGTTGAACACCGGGGATGGGACACACGGATGCAGCGGGGGACAGGGACGTGCAGCTGCAGTGAGGACAGGACACACGGATGCACCAGGGACGGGGACTCGCGGTGGCACTGGAAATGGGACGATGGGTTGTGCTGGGGATGGGGACACGCGTCTGCATCAGGGGAGAGGGACACACGGGGAAAAAGGACACGTGGGTGCACCGGGGACAGGGACACGGGGCTGCACTGGGGATGGGACATGCAGCTGTATTGGGAATGGGACACGCAGCTGCACCAGGGATGGGGACACACGGCTGCACCGGGGACAGGGACACGCAGCTGCACCAGGGATGGGGACATGCAGCTGCACTGGGGACAGGGACACTGGGCTGCACTGGGGACAAGGACACAGTGCTGAGCCAGGGATAAGGACTTGAAACCGCACTGGGGTTGGGGACACACGGCCACACGGGGGACAGGGACATGTGGCTGCACCAAGGATTGGGACACGTGGCTGCACCGGGAGACAGGGACAAACAACCACAGCAGGGATGCGGTCCACCCAGTCGTGGCACCACCACCTTCCCCTGGCGCGGGGCCATGCTGGGACCCCCTTGGGGTTGGGGCTGCCAGGGGGGAACCCAGACATCCCCCCCAGCCTGTGGGGCCCCGCGCCAGCCCATCCCCATCCCCGGTGGCCCCACGGGGCTCGGGGGAGGCAGGGAGCAGCTCCGCTCCCGGCAGGACCGCAGGGGTGGGAGGCAGCGCCGGGCGGACGCCAGGCCCCCAGGCAGCGGTGACGGCACCGTCCCCCCTTCGCTCGTTGCACCACGGGAAGAGTCTCCACAAAACCACTTTCTAATTCTCCGGAGAAACCATTAGGAATGGTTAACGACCTCGGCCGGGCGCGGGGACGGGCTGGCGGCTGAGGAGGTGCCGTAATTGCTGTAATTGAGCGTGGGCTTGGGCACGCTTCCCGCGCCGGGGCGCATCCAGCTGGCACAGGGCAAGGGGTGGGTGGCACAGGGCTCAGGGACGGGGACCGTGGGGATGGGGACCGCGGGGGATGGCGTGCCTTCACCCTGTGTCACAGCTCTGTGTTCTCTGGGTCCTCCGGGTCCTCCCGGTGCAGCCTGGCTCTGCAGGGGTCCCTGCCTCGCTGCGTGGACCTGTGTCCCCATGTCCTCATGTCCGCGTGTCCCCATGTCCCCATCGCAGCCTTGCTGTGCCAACCTGTATGTCCCTGTTCCCTGCCTTTTTTGTGCACACCTGCACCTGCGTCCCAGCCTCACTGCATGGACCTGTGTCCCTGTGTCCCCATCCCAGCCTTGCTGCGCCAACCTGAGTCCCCATCCCTTCCCTTGCTGCATAGACCCTTGTCCCTGTGTCCCCATGTCCCCGTCCCAGTCTTGCTGTGCCAACCTGTGTGTCCCTGTCCCCTGCCTCACTGCACAGACCCTTGTCCCCATCCCAGCCTTGCTGTGCCAACCTGTGTGTCCCTGTCCCCTGTTTCGCTGTACAGATCCTCGTCCCCGTCCCAGCCTCTCTGCTCAAGCTTGCATCCCCATCCCACCCTGCTGCACAGAGGTGGCACGGTGGGGACTGTGGGGATGGCCCTTTCCCAGGGACAATGACAGCGATCGTGCCCGCGCTCGCATCTGCGCCAGGCTCACAGCCGAAAGCCGGCGTCACTGCCGGCCTGGGGAAACTGAGGCAGGGAGCAGCAGGCTGGGACTTGTCCCGGCAGCTGGGGCGGGAGCGCCGGGAGCGGAGCCGAGGCCGCGCAGGCGCCCGGCCAGGCAGTAGCCCTTGGGCTCTGCTGCCTCCCGCCAGCCACTGGCTGCCCGGGGTCCCTCCATGGGGCCAGCCCTGCTCCCCTCCCTCGCCCCGGCATGGCTGGGGCGCACGCTGCTCCAGGCTGAGCCCGCAGGGACCCCCGCACCGGGGTCCCCCTCTGCAGAGGGCAGCGATGCCGGACGGGGACCCCAGGGTGTCCCCCTGCAGTGCTGGGCTGTGGGGTCCCACTCCCAGAGTACGGGCTCAGAAATGGGGTACAGGGGCAGGCAGCACCGTGGCGTAGCCGCGTCCCACACGTGCGCGTCCCCGTGCCCCCGGCACGTGGAGGACGACGCCAGCGCAGCGTCGGGAGCGTCGGTGGCTGCGGTGCCTCCCGCAGCGTTTACGAGCTTGGCCGGAGCTGGGTCCCGGGGGTGGCCGTGGGCGGCCCCCACCCAGGGGACCCCGCCGGGCACCCAGCCCCAACCCTCCCCTTCCACCTGCCGGGCCCCCGCCTGCCTTCGCCCCACGGCGGGAGGAGGACCCGGGTGAGCATGGCACCGGCACCCCGAGATGCGCCACTGGGACCCCCATGTGGGGCCGGGGTGGCTGGAAGGGGCCGGGGGCCGAGGCGGGGGTCGGAGGCGCCGGTGCCAGGCGGTGAGTAAGCAGGAGCATGAGGAGGGGAGGTAATTAAAAGGGAGGCACTTGCCACAGCAAGTTCCCACAAATGAAGGCCCCGCGGCCATAGACACTGCACAACAAAGCACCGAGCAATTATTTGGCTCCAGTGGGAGGTGCTGGTCCCGTGGGGGCTGGAGTCAGCTGGGCACCCCGGGGCTGGCAGACCTGGCATGGGGCAGGGGGTGTCGGGAGCCACCGGGGACCCCCCAGCCGGTCACGGGGTGGCTGGTGGCCCCCTCGGCTGCGGTGGGGTGGGTGGTCCTGGAGCTGGGAGCGTGGGGAGCTCGGGGTGGGGATGTGTGGGTGACCACAGCCGGGCACCCCGACCCCTGCGAGGGGACGGGGCACCCCAACACCCTCCAAGCACCCTGACACCCCCCCCCCCAGTAACAAACCCCCTGCGAGGGGACCGGGGACCACAACCCCCTCCGAGCACCCTCATCCCTGGAGGGAGATGGGGCACCCTGACCCCCACCACCACCCTTCCAGAGCACCCCAACCCCTGCGAGGGGACCGGGGACCCAAACGCCCTCCAAGCACCCTGACACCCCCCCTCCCCGGGCACCCCAACCCCTGCGAGGGGACCCCCCGACCCCCCTGAGCACCCCACANCGGGGACCCCCACCCCTGGGGGCGATGGGGTGCCTCAGCAGCAGGGGGGCTGGCTGCCACCAGGTTTGGGGTGTCTCCCCCCCCGGTTTTCTCCCCCACTGGCTGCCCCCCCGCTGCCCCCCCGGGGCTGCCGCCTGTGCTGTCCCCCGAGAGGATGGTGACGGGGCCCGGGGGGATGGGCGCTCCCCGGTGCCTCAGTTTCCCCATCTGCGGCGCGGGGTCGTGGGGGGGGAGGCCCGGCCCGGGCTCAACCCTGAGGCCCCGGAAGGCCCGGCCGCCCCCCGGGCTTGGCGGGGGGGGGGCAGCACCGGAGACACCCCCGGCCCCGCGGGCGTTGGGCCCGCCGGTGGCTCGGACGGTAGCGGTCCGGGGGGGTCCTAAGAGGGGCCGGGGGGGGCCGGGACCCCCCCTCCCGGGGATCCCCGGGACTCCCCGCCCCCGCGGGGACCCCACTGCCGTCACCAGGATCCAACGTTTCAAACGCTCCCCCCGCCCCAGAGCGTGCGGCCAATCAGAAGCGGAGCTCGGCTGCCTCGCATCTCCCATTGTCTTCTCCGCGTGTCAATCAAGGTGGTCGCGACCAACCGAGAGGTGGGTTTTGGGTAGCTCCCGCCCCCAGGAAGCCCGCCTCCTCCGCCTCGAAGGCTTGTCAATCAATCGGCGGATGGCGACATGATGCGATTGCTCCCATTAGCCAGTCGTGCTGTCAATCAGATGTCTGCCCTCCCATTGGGTCTCCGCTTCCGTCCGTCACCTCGGAGTCCTGCGCCCATTGGGTGAGCTGTCCCTCCATCACGTGTCCTATAGCTCGGCAGAGCTGTCCATCAAGCTGCAAGCGGTGGCTGATTGGCCAGCGATAAAGCATCTCGCCATCTGTTGGCCAGAGCGCCGGCAAGCCGAGTGTGGATTGGTCAAGAGGCCGCCGAGGGGGCGGGTTATCCAGGGCGGTGCCCGGGAGGCCCCGGAGGAGGAAGATGGCGCCGTGAGGGGGTCGGAGCCGCCGTCGCCGCTCCGGCCGGTCTGTGCGAGCCCTCGGCGGGGGCGGGCGCGCTGGAGCGGGGGTCGGTGGCGCGGGGGGCGGCAACGCCATTAACGCCGGGCCCGGAAGGGGCGTGCGGCCTTCCCGGCCCGCCTTCTCCGAGCGCCGGCCGGGCGGGCNCGGCGGTTGGGGTCCCCCATGGCCGCCCCGCGCTCTGAGGGGTGCTCGGCTCGGGGGCGCGGAGGTGTGCCCGTGAGGGGTGACCGTACCGGGAGTGCCCGGGCTGCTGTGGGGTCCTTGGGGCCGGGGGTGCCCGTGTTCGGGGTGGCGGGGAGCGGGGGAGGTCCGCCCCTGGGAGCCCCCACGCGTGGGGGGGCGAGGAGGGGGCGCGTTCCCCTGCAGGGTGGGGTGCTGTGGCCGGGGTCCCCCCTGTTTTTGGGGAGGGATGCGTGGGGCTGGGGGGTGCTGGAGGAGTGTGGAGATGCTGTGTGTTTGGGGGGGGGGCTATGTGGGGAAGGGTGTTTCAGCCCCCCCCGGTTCTGGTCACTGCGATGTGGAGAGGGGTTTGGGCTCGTTCCTCTCGGGCGCTGGGGGCTGCAGGGCTGTGCTGAGCTGGGGGAGCCGTCCCGGGGCTGGGGGTGCAGCAGGGAGGTAAGGACCGAGGTGGTTATCTCTGGTCCGTGGGGATGTGCAGAGATCCCAACGGGATCTCGGCCGCTCAGGGAGCCACAGGTTGATGCTGCTGGAAGTTTCCAGCAGGGCCTCTCATCAACTCTGGGGGTGCCCTGTGATCCGCTTGCTCCTGTGCCTCAAAACCTTTCCTTCCTTGTACGTGCAGAGCGCGGAGCTGCTCCCTCGTCCCCGAGGCCGGTCCTTCTGCAGAGTGCCTGTGCATCCTTGGCAGCGCCGCCTGTCCTGGCTCGCTTTATTTTAGCTGCTTTTCCTTCTCCTTAAACACAGCCAAAGCACCGGGGGATTTCCCCCAAGCATTAGGGAAGGAGAAAACAAACTCTGATGTTGGCAAGTGGCTGTAACGCCTGTGTTGTCACCAGCCTGTTGGAGTCAGACCCGGAGTTAAAAGAACAACAACAGAAATCCTGGCCAGTTTATTCTAAGACATTGCTTGATTTCCTGCTGTTAATATGTAAATACGCAGGTGTTTGAGCTCCTTTGTGCCCGACTTTGAATACTTGCTTATGGCCCTAACAAACAAATGGGGCTGTTACCATCGGTGTGTTTTTTTCCCCTATGACTGTGCTTAGCTTCATAATCCTGAGCAGTTTTTTGCAGTTGCCGAGGTCTTTCATGGATTTTAGGGGACTCTGATTCACCTTCCTGCTCAAGGTGCTAATTAAAACCACGGTAACTCAGATCAGGTGTGTCAATTGGCATAGACTAAATGCTTAAAGTTAGGATCATGTTCACCCTCTACCCTGCATGCCCCAAAAAAGGTCCATCAAGCAGATGGGAAGGGTATTTTGGGGAGTGGGGACTCCCCTGCTACTGGAATACCTGGACTGTGCCCTGTCTTGTAAGTTGGTGTATTTCCTCTCTCAGAGGGAAGTCATGGAAGGTAACAAGGATATCGTCGTGATAGGGCTTGAAATCGTGGTTTAAAATGTACAAAACTTTTGCAGACCCTCCGAAAGGGAGTTTTGTAGCTGGACAGAAGTGCCTGCATTGCTCGAGCTGCAGGATGGGGTGTTGGTTATGGCTGTGAGGACTGGCAGGTACCTTCTCGGCTGCGTTTGCCTCTGTGCCAGGCTCCTCTGCCAAGCTGGAAGCCGTAGATCCTGCAGAGGACTGCCTGGCAGCTCCTCAAGGAGAAGGGCTTGTCCTGGTTAGGAGTGAAAAAACCCACCTCTCCCCTTTATATCTCTTATAGAATATTGAAGATAATGGCACAGTTTCCAAAGTAAATAAATTCTTGTGAGAAGCTAAGGAGCCACCTCTGAGCAAACCTACCAATCGTGCTGGTGTGAGCGGTCCAGCTGGCTGCTAGCAGGCGCTTCCTCCGGCTGGACATGGGGTCTCATGGGCTGGCGCGGTTGGTGAGTTTTCTCTTCCTACAGCTCCATCGCTCGAGTCCTGTGGACTTCTTTTCCATGTGCTGTGAGCTCATGGCAGACTCTGAGAGCTCCTCGAAGCACCATCAGGCATACGTCAGGGTATCTGGACAGTTAGTCGGGACACAGGGTGCTTGGTCTATGCGTCCTGGGCCAGGAATGAGTCCTGGCTCGTTTGAGGGACATAATAAAGGAAACAGTTCTCGAGCCAGAAATCACCGAGATTTTGGTTGCTTTGTCCTTTTACAGGGGTGAAGGCAGGCAAGGGGTGAGGAGGCTGTTGGTTCCAGTCTGTAGGGTGATGGTTTCCATACAAAACTGGACTTGTGACAAGTGGAGGAAAAGGAGGTGGCCAGAGAAAAATGAATTTTATGAATCAGTGCTCTTTAATTGCCTTAAGGGAGAGTCCTCTTCCACTTGAGGCTTGGCTGGGGGTTTACAGAAGGGCAAACTGGACCTGAACTGCTCAACAATTCTTCATGGGGCGTGAGTGTGTAACACAGAGCAGGTGATGGTTTCACAGTGCATGTCTGTGAGAGCGTACTGGAGGGGAGCTCCTGCCTCTCGGGAAGGTCCGTATCCCCCAGGGCTGATCCAAAAACATTGCCTGAAGGCAGTGACAGTCCTGCTCCCAGTTCTGGCCCGGGCAAACATACGGAGAGTGAAGCCATGTGCTTTGGTACCCGCTTGGTTTCACTGCGCTTTGAGTAGGTTTATACCACGTTACACCCTCAGGATGTGAAACTGTCACTTCTGGACTTGGACATAAATTGTACAAGTGAGAAACTCATGGAGGGATTACACCGCAACTGCGGCGACACAGGGCTTCTCCCCGAGTCATTATCCTTATTTATTTGTTCGGGCTAATGGGATCTCTCCTGGTATGTGTCTCTCTTTCTGGCCAGCTCAGCATTGCTCTTATTTGTAGTCAGGGCTGTTAATCCTCAGCAGTGCCCTAATTCTGCTGAAAGGGAGGGTGCAGCCGTTGAACTCGGGCAGCCGTACAAGCTCCCGGCTTTCTGGGAAGAAAGCGTCCTTTTATCACAGGCCAGCTCGCTGGGTGCGAGCGTCTGATGCTTTCGTCTCCGGGAGGTTGCCACAGCGAGCAGCAGCCAGTGGCTTCAAGGGAATGGATGCCCTTCGCTAAGGAACGGGGCGAGTAATTTCCATGCGATGCCATCCCAGGCGCCTGGGACTCTGACCTGACTCTTCCCAAGGATTTATGTGCTCGGTCGCAGCAGGGCTGTTGAAAGAGCCTCCACGGTGCCTCGAGAGGAGCCGTGGAGCCTGTGCTGGCGAGGGGCGAGCTGCCTGCCTTTGGGAAGCGGGCTCCTTGGTGACTTGGCCCGGGGCCCGATCACTTGGTTTTTTAGTGGCTCTCTGTTTGGCGAAAGGCTTTGCGTTCCCAGGGAGGAGACGTCTGTCTCGGTCCGTGTTGCGCAGGACAGCTGAGGGATGCAGGGGGAGCTGAGGGTGCCCACCTCTGGTTTTATGTGAGCGTTGACTGCATCTCAATTACCTAGAGGACTTTTCTCCCAGCCTTAAGCTGCATTATGGTTGGACTTGATGATCTTAAATGTCCCTTCTAACCTAGACGATTCTATAATTCTGAGAGGTGACGACCGGCCCTTGCATTGGACAGCAACGTGTACACCTCCTGCGCCGTCCCTGCTAGCAGAGAGTGTCAAAACAAAAGAACCCCTTTATTTTCCCAGTGCAGATGTGTCTTTTGGCCGGGGCTCCTGCAGCCGCATGCTGGCACTGAATGATACTTCAAGGAAGGTCAAGTTTGCCCATTCTGAGGTTGGGTGCTGGCCCTGTCGCACTCAGTCAGCCTGTGCTGATGCCTCTCGCCTCCACGGCGATAGATGCTGCTGAGACTTTGCCATGCTGGGCTGCGGAGCTTGGAGTTTGCTCCCTTTGAAACAAAACCCACACCTAGTTTTCCCCACCTGTGTAGTCCCTCGTCCAACCCTGGATCTCCTGCAGCTCCCTGGGTAGGAGCACAAGGTCGTTAAACAGCAGCTCTGCCTGTGCCAGATCTTCACTTTGCCTGCCCAGAGCCAGAGACCAGCGCTGTGCCGCAGTCCTGGGGTGCTGTTTTTGCCTGGTCCCTGTGACCAGCAAAAAGCTACTCACTGTGCAGTTAATTTTTGGCTGATAAGGTGCGTTATAAGCCATCCAGGACTTCATATCTTCATCATGCTACTTGTCCTCTGCCAGAGCTTCCCATCGCTCCTGCCGTCCAAGCATCTCTGTAAATACCACAGCACTGGCTTCCCATCAGCTCACCCGTGCCGGAGCTGTGTTTCAGAGACGCCCTGAGTAAACCCCAAGCATCCGTACTCCTCAGACGGCCGTAATTCCCCATTTGAAGTCAGGACATTGTCAGCAGCGGTAATAAAGAGCGTTCGAGCTCAGACAAGTTCTCCCTGGCACCTTGTCTAGGCAAATATTATCAAGCTATTGAGCCATCCAGTGACTGCTGGATGGGGGTGACTGGGGAATTTGCCAAAGGAAGTGTCGAGGATGAAATGTCTTTCTAGTCCAGAACAAAAGATTTAGCAAATTTTGAGGATTTAGGGGTCTCTTTCGCTGGCTTTGCCCTATTAAACCTTTAAAAAGAAACCATTGTAGCTGCCCCAGTGGCAAGAAGAGCCTCAGCCTCGATGTTATTGCTCTGCGGCATTTGGGGCAGCAGAAGCGATGAGCGTTGGAGATTGTGAACTCACTCTTCCCCAAGGAAAGCGGTGAGAGAGGAAGGCAGCAAAGCCGCAGGGGCAGTGAATTGTCCCCGTCCTCACAGCTGTCGCTCGAGATACCCCTGCCGTTGCCCTGCCTTGTCCCACTCTCCCACCGCACTGTCGGAGGAGCCACAGCCGCTCACCCTGCGCCCTCCCTGCCCGCCTGTGCCTGCCGAGGCCCCCGAGCGACTGTCTTCTCCGCTGTAACTTTGCCTTTTTCCTCTCCCTGGCGTGCAGATCCCTTCGAAGCTGTAGGCTCCGTGGCCCTGGCTCCCACGGGTGCCTCCTCTCCTCCGTGTGCTGCCTGCTGTTGCTCTCTCCTCCCCTCTCGCCGACGGCTTTTCTCAGCCTCCCGAGGTCCCGCTGCCAGCCAGCACCAGCAGCTTTTTTTATTCCCCGACGTGACCTTTTAATTACGTAACGGCTTACAAACACTCAGCACTGACAACATACCAAAATAATTGAAACAATGTTTTTCCAGCCTTGAAAAAACACGGTTCTGTACCAAAACTCTGTCCTTTGAGATTCCCGAAGTTAGAAAAACAAGTGGCAGGGAGGTGGCGTGACCTGGGAACCGGGAGGCTGTTGGCTTGCTGGGCATGCCTGCCTCCGCTTTGAAGTGGGGGGCTCTGCAGGGCAGCGATGGTGTCTCAGCCCAGGGTGGGCCGTGGCTTCAGGTCAAGGCTGTGATGGGATGCAGGCAAATGGATGAGGGCTGCAGCTGGTTGCCCACCATAATTGGCATTTCCCTTTGGTGGCGGGCAAAGGAAAGTGCAAGGAGAGGGTGATGAGATGGTGAGATTTCTCTAGCCCCTTTGTAAACACCCCCAACTGAAGGTGTGTGGGTGAGGTGTCACCTTTTGGGCGATGCAGGGAGACACTGGGAGAGTCCCTCGGGCATGGGGGCCTTGGGCTTGGTGCGTCGAGGAGCTGTGGTCTTGGCTCTTGCTGCTGGTCTTACTTCTCTGTCTCTCTGCTCCCTCCTTGCAGATCAAGAGACAGTATGGCTGCGACTGCTGCCGTCAGCCCCAGTGAATACCTGCAGCCGGCCGCCTCCACTGCCCAGGTGAGTACAGGGGAATCAGCAGGCTCCCAGCTCCCCGCTGGGGTGGAGGGATGTGTCCTGGGTGTAGGACAGCAAACGCTGCGTCGTTCAGCCCCTCCTGCTTCTGCTGTAGCCAGCATTGCCGCGTCAGGAGGAGGGCTAGTTGCAGGACAGGCTGGGGAGCTGCGCTCTGGACTTGTTCCCAGCCCCGACGCCAACTCCTCCGGAGTGTTGTTTCTCCTCCCTGCGCTGTGTTTTCCTTAAGGATCTCTTGGCTTTGTGCTAGCAGCTGATATCGCAAGGTGGTCTTGGAATTAAAACTGCATGAAACGCTCCAGGGTGTGTACTGGGTGTAAATACCAGTGGACTTGCAGGGTATTTGCAGCTTTATAGAGGCTGTAAGAACATGGGCACACGATTAAAAGGCAGTCACCATCCTGATGGCTAAAAGTAGTGTGACTGGCATGAGCTAAAGGCACACGTGGTATGGGTAATTAAGCAGTTCCCTTAATAAGGGTTGTCTTATTGGCATGGACTGGATTGCTTTCAATAGTCTGTACCCTTTCCTTTGCTGAATCGATCTCCAGATGTTTGGCACAAGCCCCTGTCTCTAACTTACCCCTCTCACTCTTGGCTCCCCAGGACTCCCAGCCGTCTCCTCTTGCCCTCCTCGCAGCGACATGTAGCAAGATCGGTCCCCCTGCAGTGGAAGCCGCCGTGACTCCTCCTGCCCCTCCTCAGCCAACGCCTCGCAAACTTGTCCCCATCAAACCTGCTCCGCTCCCTCTGGGCTCCGGTAAGAACAGCTTTGGGATCCTGTCGTCGAAAGGGAACCTCTTCCAGATCCAGGGCTCTCAGGTCGGCACCTCCTACCCTGGGGGACAGCTGGTTTTTGCCATTCAGAACCCGACTGTCATCAACAAGGGCACCCGCTCGTCCACCAACATCCAGTACCAGACGGTGCCCCAGATCCAGGCTGCAGGGGGACAGACCATCCAGGTCCAGCCCAACCTTACCAACCAGATCCAGATTATTCCGGGCACGAATCAAGCGATTCTCACCCCTTCCTCTTCCTCTCACAAGCCCGTGCCCATCAAACCAGCTCCGGCGCAGAAAGGTGGAGCATCGCCAGCGCAGGGCACGAGCAACGTGGTCAAATTAGCCGGCGGGAGCAACGTGACTCTTACTCTGCCCGTGAACAACCTGGTGAACACTGCTGAGTCGGGCGCGCAGGCTCAGATCCTTGCAGAGAGCCCCTCGAAGCCCAGCAAAAAGACTCGAAAGAAAGCCGTGTCACCCGCCCAGTCTGCCGCCGTGGCCGTGGCTGAGCAGGTGGAGACGGTGTTAATAGAGACCACGGCGGAGAACATCATCCAGGCGGGCAACAACCTGCTCATCGTGCAGAGCCCGGGCTCCGGCCAGCCGGCCGTGGTGCAGCAGGTACAGGTGGTGCAGCCCAAGCAGGAGTCGCAGGTGGTGCAGATCCCGCAGCAGGCCCTGCGCGTGGTCCAGGCTGCCTCCGCCACGCTCCCCACCGTCCCCCAAAAATCCTCCCAGAACTTCCAGATCCAGACGACGGAACCCACTCCTACCCAGGTACCACCTCCTGTGTCCTCCTGCAAGGTCCCTCTGCCCTGTTTCTCCTGAGCACCCACCTAGGCTTTAAAAAGCTGAAGGGTTCTGTAAGCCACCAGACATCCCTAACATGGCATCTGGTGGATTCTCTGATGTCTAAGAAGGGTTGGGAGTGCAGCTGTTCCCTCTGCAGGGCTTTATTAAGCCTCTCTTGGTGGCTACATGCTTTTGCAGGACTTGTAGGAGCACCGTGTCCTTGAAACGTCTGCTGTGCCACCAGCTGGGGTTGGGATGAGCCAGCCTGCTCAGAAGCTCCTGGGAGATGGAGGGAGGTGGAGGGAGCAGGGCTTACAGCCTGCAGGACTGGGTCTTCAATGTTCCCTTTGGAAACCAGTCTGCAGGGCCAAAGCAGCCCTTTGCTACCATGCAAGGCCAGGACCTTCTTCAGAAGGCCCACAAAGGGTCTTCAGGTGCTCAGGCAACTTCTCCTGCTCTTTGGCTCATCACAGGCACAGGTTCCTGGATTGTGTGGGGAGGGTGATGATCACGATGGGGAGGGGGATGATCGCGGTGGAGAGGGGTCTGCCCCGTGACAGTGGCTGGTCTCATTCCTCTTCTCTTCTCCCATCAGGTCTACTTCAAAACGCCTTCGGGTGAACTGCAGACAGTGCTGCTCCAGGAAGCCCCAGCCATGACGGTGGCTCCGTCTGGGACCTCTTGCAGCAGCCCGGTGACCCGCAGCTCCAGCACGGGGGGCAGCAGCAGCAGCAGCAGCAGCAGCAAGAAACCAGCCACGCGCAAGGAACGCACTCTGCCAAAGATCGCCCCCGCTGGAGGCATCATCAGCTTGAACGCGGCTCAGCTGGCGGCTGCGGCACAGGCCATGCAGACCATCAACATCAACGGCGTGCAAGTCCAGGGCGTGCCTGTCACCATCACCAACACCGGAGGTGGGCTGCGCGCTGCTCTGCGACGGGGCGGGAGGGACAGCAGGACGTAGGCAGCTCCTCGATCCGGAGGATAGAAAGCCCCCCTCTGCTAGCAGCAGGCTTTGTAAACAGCTCCCTTGTACCCTGAAGCTGAATGTTGCTGACTGTTAAATGTCATCAGCTTCTCTAGCTCCCGTTGCTCCAGGAGGCCCCGAGTGTTTCGTAGGGTGTCTCTTTGGTGGTTCTGCTGGGTGTTTCCAAGCCCGTCCTGATAAGCTGTGTCATGGAGAGTGGTTAGCGGAGACAGCCGCCTGCAGGGTCAGGCTGTGCGGTCGTGCCGAGCTGCAGGACATGTCTGAGCGCAGGGGCTGAGGCTGCCCGAGAGCCCAGACCAGCTCTGTTTGCTCATGAGTTCTGTGCAGGAGGAAGGCTGAGCTGTGCCCAAACCCTTGGGGTGAGACGTGTGTCTTTGGGAGAGCCGGGACCCAGCCAGGCCGAGAGACACGGTGCACCGGGGCTTTCCCTCCTGCTGTGCCTCTGGGCCAGCAGCCCCTACCACAGATAGCACTGCCAGCTCCCGGTCCCGTGGCTGGGACATCTCCCCTCGCATCTGCTGGGGGCAAAGGCTGCTGATTTGGGTTTCCAGTAGCTCCAAGAGCATGTGTGCGTTCACACACAGAGGTTCTACACTCCTCCAAGCTCTAGTGAGGGATCACCATTCCCTGAGAGTGAACCCAGCCCCTCACCTCCATGCGGCAAGTGTCTTCCTTAAGCCAAAAATAGCCAAACGTGGCTGTGGCCAGTGGCTGGAGTGGTCTGTGAGCCACAGGCAGCCCTGGTGCACGTCTGACCCCGCACTGCCTGCTTGTCTCCCCACTTCCAGGACAGACACGTCCCGGCAGCCGCTCTGTCCTCCCCTTCTGCCCGGCAAACCTTCCCCAGCCCAATCCCGGTGGCGTGGGCTGCCACCGAGGAGCCGAAGGGAGGAAGCTGTGTCTGAGGGAAGTTTATCTGCTTTCTGATCCAGAAAGACCTGCTGCCGTGCAGTGGTTTCTCTCTCAGCAAGAACCGGCAGGAGTCACGGCTCGGTTTTGCAGTCGGAAGCTGTTCTTTCTTGCTTGACTAAACGATGTCAGCATAAAACACGGGCCAGCGTGGTTTTGTGCTCCGCAGCGGGCCGCCGTCCTCGCTGGGGTTGCTTTTAAGGGGGTTTTTAATTGCTGCTTTGCGTGTAAACGTGGGGCCAGCCGTGAGCATCGGGGAGATGCCACAGGCAGATGTTGCTGCTGTCTGCGCTGCCGCCCGCAATGCGCCGCAAGGCTGGCGGGGGCCTGGCTGCAGCCCCGGCTGCGAAGGGGGACCGGTAGGACCTGCTGGCTGCTGCCCGTGAATGAAACAAATCGAGTTGGGTCTCAGCCTGGCTTCAGCCAGGGTATGCCCACCTCCCGAGCGGCCGCGTGTCTCGCAGTGCTGCCAAAGGGCTGCCCCGACCCTCGGCTTCGCGCTTTCCCTCCCGGTGGATGTGGCGGCACCTTTGCTCTGCCTTCGCCCCCGATCCCATCCTCCCTCTCTGCGGTCATCCCTTCTTTGCTCCGCCGTCAGATCCCACTCCTCCTCCTCCTCCTCCTTCCCCGCTGCCCCGAGAGCAGCGATCTCGCTTGCTGACGCTGACCCCATCTTCTTCTTTCCAGCCCCCGTCACGGCTGCCGGGTGCTCTGCAAGGCCCAGGCTGCCGCCTCCGTGAGCGCCCGAGCGTGGAGCGGCCCTTAGGGTCTGGGGTAAGTCCCATTTTTTTGGTCAATATATTGCACGTTTTTTCAAAGTTTCTTTTTTGTTTCCTCTTTGGTCATTTCCCCACCCCGAAGGGTCAAACCGAAAACTTTGAAAAACCGCACAGTATATTCAGAAAAAAGGGACTTACCGGCCCCGCTTGGGGACCAGCACGTGGCGGGGCAGGGGGGCCGTGGCAGTGCTGCATGCGGGGCTGGGGTCGTCGAGGCCCGGGGTATCCCATCCCGCACGCAGGGGAGGTCTTTCCTCCGGCCAGCCGCCTCCGGAGGGTTTCAGCAGGACGGAGGAGCATGGACGGACGCGTTGGGCACCGGCGCGCGGGCGCAGCGTGGTCCCCCAGGAGCGGAGGGACAGAACCTGACTCCCCCTTTTCCTCCCCAGGCCAGCAGCAGCTGACTGTGCAGAACGTCTCCGGCAACAACCTGACCATCAGCGGCCTGAGCCCGACCCAAATCCAGCTCCAGATGGAGCAAGCGCTCTCCGGAGAGATTCAGCCAGGGGAGAAGAGGCGGCGGATGGCGTGTACCTGCCCCAACTGCAAGGATGGGGAGAAGAGGTGAGCACGGAGCGGGAGAGGGGCAGCACTGTGGGTCCGGCACCCGTCTCCGAGACTAACTGTGGCTTTCCTCGCCAGGCCGGGGGACCCAGGGAAGAAGAAACACATCTGCCACATCCCGGAGTGCGGCAGGACCTTCCGCAAGACCTCGCTGCTGCGTGCTCACGTGCGCTTGCACACGGGCGAGCGCCCTTTCGTCTGCAACTGGCTCTTCTGCGGGAAGAGCTTCACACGCAGCGACGAGCTGCAGCGGCACGCTCGCACACACACAGGTCTGCGGCCCCGCGGGGCACGGCTCGGCACCGCGGCGTGGTCCCCTCCCTCCCGGGGCAGCCCCCGAATCGTGGCCCAGCCCGTGCGGGGTCCTGAGCCTTGCAAGAGCCAAGGGGATGTGCTCAGCTGAGGGCTGGGATGATCTTGGGCCACCGCAAGTTGTCCTTGTGATTTGACTGAGTTACTGGGAGGGACTGGAGAATCTGGGGGGGGGTCTTTGCTGCCTTTGGGGTCTCCAGGTGATGGTGGTGACAGAAGTGTCATGGGAAGGGGCTGGGGTGGAGCGGTTGCAAAGGGGACCTGGTGTCCCTGCCACCCTGGGAGGTTTAGGGGAATAGAGGGACAAAAGCAGGTGGGTGACGGTGCTGCCGGGGCCGTGACACACCGTCTGCCACCCCCTGACCGCCGCTGCTGTTCCCCCGCAGGTGACAAGCGATTCGAGTGCGCGCAGTGCCAGAAACGCTTCATGCGGAGCGACCATCTGACGAAGCACTATAAAACCCACCTGGTCACCAAGAACTTGTAGGGACCGGGAGCTGCCCCGCGACTTCCCGGCTGTGCGGACAGACCCTGCGAGGGCACCAGCCTGCGACGCCGCAGCACTCCAGCGTCCCTGGCCACAGCTGCCCGCGGAGAGGAGCCCTCGGGGACGTCCTCCTGCCCTTCCTGTGATGCCACCTGGGTCCCCACACAGAAGCCGCCCTTTCTGAAGGGTGCGAGGGGCCGATCCTCCCTGCGGATCCCCAGGGCCATGGGGTGGCCCGGTGGTGGCCCAGAGCCCGGCAAAAACGTCTCACGGCCACGCAGGAGCCGGGCACGGAGGGGACTGCACGCTCCAGTGCAGGCGGGCCAGGAGAGGCTCCACAGCACATTCCTACTTTATATTTAAAGTCTATAAATAGCTATAAATATCTATATAACACCCTTTGGAAGGTCCCTCTTTTTCTATGGAGATCGTTGCCTTACGCTCCCCGCTCCCAATTACAAACACTGTGTATCGTGAGTGCTTTTTTTAACCTTTATTTAATTTTCCTTTAAGACGCTGCCCATCTTCTTGCCCCCCCTTTTCTCCTAACGTTTCTTTTCCAATACTGAAGAGTTTTGGTTGTTGTTTTGTTTTGGTTTTTTCTCTCTGATGATTTCTTTCTCCCCGCTTTTCTGTTTCCAAGTGACGTGGCGTTTCCTTTTGAGTTTTGGGACTTCAGCCCTTTTTCCTCCCCCATGTGCTGCCCGCCATCCCCACTGTGTATAGTGTACATTGTATCATAGATTATATTGCTTTTGTGTTTACTACATGTTTAAAAAAAAACAAAAACAAAACATATGGCTTGTTATTTTTGAGCTTTTAAATTAAACAAATCCACTTTATTTTTTAGTTGTAACTGCCTGAGGTTGTTTTCTGGATTACGTGACAGATCTGTTATACTTTATTAACTGTAACTGGTTGGCCGGTGTGGAGTCAGCCGGGAGCTTTCCTTGCTAAATAAATTTAGTCACCAGAGGCAAATCCAGTGCAGCGTGTGCCGCCGAGGGTCCTTTCTCTCCCGGGCCGGCACGGTGCGAGCCGTGGTGCCGGGCCGGTCACCGCCGCGACCGGGGCTGTGCCGGCTGCAGCGGGACACGCGGCGAGAGCCGACCACAGCAGCAAAGAGCTGAAGGCGAAACGTTCAGTGAGGCTGCAGGGAAGGATGAGCTGCCGACCTTCTCGGGCAGAGAGAAAATGGGGTTTATTTACAGGAATCCCAAATATCGCTGGAAACGGACTTATTTACAGGAAAGCAGCCCTGGGCCGTGGTCTGGACGCGTGGAGCCGCTGCTGTGTGCGGGAGCAGCTCTGCCGCCGGGGATGGCCGCTGGCGCTGCCCCCTGCGCCGGGGGACCCCGGCACCACGATGCCGACCCCACCACTGACCGGTAAGATGCACGGCACCAGCATCTCCCTGCTGCGACCGGCCCTTGCCCCTGCCGGCACCCACTCCCCGCTGCTGGAGGACAACGTGGCCATGGGCTCTCCCACCGTGGGAACGTGGGGCTGAGCCCGCCAGCTCCAGCCGCAGCCCCTCTATAAGCACAAGGGTGCGATCCCACCGTCCCCGGCACGTCCCTCCCTGTCCCCTCTCCCCGTCTGTGGCACCGGAGGGCTCCGGGCTCGTTCCCCCGCCGTGTGGCTGAAGGGCCGTGGCCGTCCTGTGGGTCTCAGCTCACTACATCTTCACAACCATCTTCTTGACGGCCCGCCGGGACGTGCCGCACTTGCTGTTGATGACGGCGTTGAAGTTGCAGCCGCGGCCGCACATCTTGGTGACATACTCTGTGGGGCAGAGCGGGACCCGACCCCATTCACGGGTGGCACCGTGGCCTTTCCTGACCCACCACCGTGGCCGATGCGGCACCTAGAGGGGACAGAGGACCCCATCCCACCCTGCTTTCTCCTACCTTTGATGGCGTTGACCACGGCCACGGGCAGGCGGAGGGGCCGCTCCATGGTGGTGTTGTTGTGGGCGATGCGCTGCCCCGTGGCCGAGGACCGGGCCAGCGTCTCCCGCGAGAAGAAGTAATCGAGCAGCCGCCGGGTCATGAGCTTGGGTTTGTCGGTGGAGACCTGNAAGCACGAGGGTGCGATCCCACCGTCCCCGGCACGTCCCTCCCTGTCCCCTCTCCCCGTCTGTGGCACCGGAGGGCTCCGGGCTCGTTCCCCCGCCATGTGGCTGATGGGCTGTGGCCGTCCCGTGGGTCTCAGCTCACTACATCTTCACGACCATCTTCTTGACGGCCCGCCGGGACGTGCCGCACTTGCTGTTGATGACGGCGTTGAAGTTGCAGCCGCGGCCGCACATCTTGGTGACATACTCTGCGGGGCAGAGGGGGACCCAACCCCATTCACGGGTGGCACCATGGCCTTTCCTGACCCATCACCGTGGCCGATGCGGCACCTAGAGGGGACAGAGGACCCCATCCCACCCTGCTCTCTCCTACCTTTGATGGCGTTGACCACGGCCACGGGCAGGCGGAGGGGCCGCTCCATGGTGGTGTTGTTGTGGGCGATGCGCTGCCCCGTGGCCGAGGACCGGGCCAGCGTCTCCTGCGAGAAGAAGTAATCGAGCAGCCGCCGGGTCATGAGCTTGGGTTTGTCGGTGGAGACCTGCGAGAGGTCATCCAGCTGCGGGTGGGTGATGTAGACCCCCGAGTTGGGGACCAGCTCCAGTTTGGGCCTCCCATTCTCCTGCGGTGAGGGGGAGAGCTCTCGTCTGGGTCCTGGATGGAGCCTGGGGACACCCCTGCTCTATCTCTGGGCTCCCCTGGGGTACCCTGACCCTCTCCATCCCTTGGGGACCCTCTGGGCCACCTCTCCTGTGCCCTGGGGGAACCCCTTTGTCCCTTCTGCTCCAACCACAGCGCTATGTCCAGTGGCACCCTAGAAGCCTTGGTGGGATCCCAGGTCTCTGGTGGGATCCCAGGTCTCTGGTGGGACCCCAGGTCCCTGGTGGCATCTCAGGAGCCTTGGTAAGACCCCAGGTCTCTGGTGGGACCCCAGGTCCCTGGTGGCTTCCCAGGAGCCTTGGTAGGACCCCAGGTCCCCAGTGGCATCTCAGGAGCCTTGGTAGGACCCCAGGTCTCTGGCAGAACCCCAGGTCCCTGGTGGCACCCCAGAAGCTTTGGTGGGACCCCAGGTCTTTGGTGGGACCCCAGGAGCCTTAGTGGAACCCCAGATCCCCAGTGATTTCCCAGGAGCCTTGGTAGGACCCCAGGTCTCTGGTGGGACCCCAAGTCCCTGGTGGCACCCCAGAAGCTTTGGTGGGACCCTGCATCTTTGGTGGGACCCCAGGTTTCTGGTGGGACCCCAGGAGCCTTGGTGGAACCCTAGGTCCCTGGTGGCAACCGCGGAGCCCCGGCCGGCTCCCACACACCTCAACAGGCGAGGCCCAGAGCGGGGTGCCGTCGGGCAGTGTGTCCCCCGCACTGTCCTCCCAGAGGCAGGCGGTGTCGGTGAGCGCAGCCGGGCTGCCGGCCCCCTCCTCGCTGCCCAGGCAGGGGGGGAAGCCACTGGGCAGCCCTGCCCGCAGCCGCCAGGCCGGGGGGCTCCGCGGGATGTCGGCCGGGGTGCAGCCCATCTCCCCGGGGCTGGGAGCGGAGAAGGGCTGGAGCCCCCCAACCTGTGGGGACAGAGGGGGGTTGGCTGGGGATAGGGGCATCCCGCTGGCCTCAGCGCTGCTGGGGGCCGGGGTCAGGCTGGTCCCCGGCCTCTGTGGGACGAGGAATGGAGTGGGTTGGGGATGTGGGGGCAGAGCTGTCCCCAGACCCCCACCCTGCAGGGACGGGGACCCACCTGAGTGGTGGTGTCACTCTCCAGCAG
>VUYV01000549.1:251670-266602 GCA_008711295.1 Anarhynchus alexandrinus
CCCCCCCCCCGGGCGGCCCCCCCCCCCCCCCCCCAGGATGTCCCCAAGGCCCAGTGGATGTCCCCCACCGTGCTGGCAGTGATCCTAGAACCAGGGTGACCCCCCCAAGGATGTCCCCAAGGCCCGGGGTGACACCCCCCACCTTCCCCGTACTGATGATAGTGAAGCTTAGAATCAGGGTGCCCCCCCCCATGCCGGTTGTGTCCCTGGAATTGGGGTGACCCCCCCAAGCTGTCCCCAAGACCTGGTGTGACCCCTTGCTCCTTGCACTTGGTGTCGGGTCACCCCATCCCCTGTGTTGGCTGTGCCCTTGAGCCTGGTGTGACTTGGGAGGGGGGGGTGGAACCAGTGCTGGCTGTGTCCCCAAAGGTGAGACCACCCCCACCCCTTACAGTGTCCCCATGTCCCCAGGCCTTCGAGGAGCAGCACCTGGCCTCCCGCGACCCCATCCGGCAGTTCGGGGTCTGGTTCCAGGAGGCGGTGGACTGCCCGGCCATCGGGGAGGCCAACGCCATGTGCTTGGCCACCTGCACCAGGGGAGGCTGGGGGGGTAAACGGGGCGGGGGGGACGGTGGGGGTCCCCTGGCCGTGGTGGGGGGACGCCTGTCATCGCCTCCCCTCTCCCGCCGCAGGGACGGGAAGCCCTCGGCCCGCATGGTGCTGCTGAAGGGCTTCGGGCAGGATGGCTTCCGCTTCTTCACCAACCACGAGAGCCGTAAGGGGAAGGAGCTGGTGAGGGCTGCGGGGGCTCCGGCGGTGCTGGAGGGGGGGTCTCCAGGGAGTCGGTGGCTTTCCAGCCCCTTTGCACCAGGGCTGAGGGTCTCGGAGAAGTGGAGCAGCCCCGGCTTGGGTCGAGGTTCTGCCTGGCCCTACATCTAGGCAGGTCCTGCCGCAGCAAAGCCGCCGGGCTTCTCTGGTTTTAAAGCTGGGAGCGATGCTGGTCTGCTGACAGCTCTCTCCTCTCTCCCCCCAGGACGCCAACCCCTTCGCTTCGCTGGTTTTTTACTGGGAACCCCTTAACCGGCAGGTGAGTTGTGGTCCCCGGGGGATGTGGGGTGGCCGGAGGGACGCGGTCGGGCTCTTGGCACGGTGTTAGGCAGTGGGTGCTCCCCCCAGCTCTGGGGGGGATGCTGGGGCTGACACTTTTGGGTGGGTATCACTCTCGGATGGGTCCCAGCCACCGGGGATGAGATGGGGCGGGGGTTGCCTACGTTTTGGGGGGGAGAGTCGGGGGGCATAGGGCAATTCCTCGCTTGGGAGCCAACACAGCCCCTTCGGCACCCGTTAGCCAGAGCCCAACTGATGGTGCCCGGCACAGGTACGGATCGAGGGCTCGGTGAAACGGCTGCCGGAGGAGGAATCGGAGCGGTACTTCCACTCCCGCCCCAAAAGCAGCCAGATCGGGGCTGTCGTCAGCCGGCAGAGCACCATCATTCCGGACAGGGAGGTGAGCGGCCGTCTCTTTCCCCACGGCAGCGCCCGGAGAGGGTGGGAGAACCGGGGCTGCTCCGGCCGCTCTTGTGTTCACCGCCTTCCCCTTGCCCGCAGTATTTAAGGAAGAAGAACGCGGAGCTGGAGGAGCGGTACAGGGAGACGACAGTGCCGAAGCCGGCGTACTGGTGAGTGGCGGGGGGCTGCGGGCAGGGCACTGCCCGCCGGTGGGGCCCCCCTAAAGCCCTGTGTTTCTCTGCCAGGGGGGGCTACATCCTGCAGCCGGACGTCGTGGAGTTCTGGCAGGGCCAAACCAACCGCCTGCACGACCGCATCGTCTTCCGACGCCTGCGGGACGGCTCGGCCGCCCTGGGAGACATGACGCACCGGGGAGAGGGCGAATGGGTCTTCGAACGCTTCGCCCCATGAGGCTGTCGGCGTCTCCGGCCGCATTCGCCCGATCGGGAGCGTCACCTGTGCCAAACCTGCCTGCCTGTCCCCCGTTGTGCCCTGGGGAACGGTGCTGGCCTCGCTCTGCCCTCCCCCAGGAGATGCATGCGGCGCTCCGGGGGTGCTGGTGGGGGGCTCTGGTTCAGCCCCAGAGACCCTCATCCCCCTTCGCTTCTCCCTGGGGCGGGCGAGACCCACAAGTGGGTCCCAGAGACCCCCGGCTTCCCCTTGCCAGCACACGGGGAGCAACCGCTCCCAGGGCCGCTGGTGGTTAATTAATGACGTTAATGATTATGGAGGGACCAAGAAAGACCCCCAGCAAGCCCCCTGCCTGTGCCCTGCTGCTGCCACCGCTCGCACCTCGTGTTTTAGCTGGAACTGTGCAATGTGCTCCGTCTGTGCAATAACACTGAATTGCGGCTTTTAACGTCACCGGTCTGTAATAACTTATTTAATTGCAGCTTTACTGTCTCCACCGTGTCGCCGGTGTTCGTGCCTGGCTGTGTGTCTTGCCACCGGCGCACCCCATCTCCCCGCGGCTGTGGGACCCCCACCCTCAGCCTGCTTGTTTGGGAGGGGGGGGCCGAGCTGGCGCTGCTCCCCATCCCTGTCCCCCCCCGCTCCCAGCTGCGTGTCTGAGCTTGGAAAAAATAAATCCCGATCGGTGCGGAGCCGTGCAGTGGGTTTGGGTTAATATTTACCCGCGCGGGGCCGGGCTGTGCTCTGCGGCAGACGGAGCGTGGTGCAGGGGGGGGGGTCCCGGCGGAGGGTGCTGGCAGCCCTCGCGGCACTGGGTCGTGTCCCAGTGAAACCAGGATCTGATAACCTTCACCTTCCCTGGCTCTGCGTTTGCTCTCCCGGTCGCTGGCTTTTGGGGCAGGATCGTGGCCCCCGGGGGGGGCTTTGCCACGGTTGGGGGTCCCCCGGTGGGTTCCCGGCTGTGCCCTGCGGTGGGCGGCAGCGGGAGGGGACGGTGGGGAGGTCATCCCTGGGATGAGGGGAACCGGGTTAGGTGGGCATGGGGGGTGTCACACACCTTGTGCCGCTGTCGCAGACTCGCTCGGTGGCCTTGGTCCCTCATCCCTTGGCCAGAGCCACCGTGGTGGGACAGGAGGGGTCGGCGTGGGGATGGCGTCACCCCAAGGGGACAGCACGAGGTGGCGGCTTGATTTCCCAGGAAGGGGCTGGGGGCTTTGCTGGGGTTGGGGCTGGCAGCAGCGCCGGGTCTCCCACCCACCCACCCACCCCGGCATTAGGAGCATGGCGGGAGCCCAGATACCACCATGATGGGCGCAAATAAGCCGATCGGCACCTGCTGCGTGCCGACGGCTCTCCTCCTCACCACTCCCTCTCGGGCAGGATCCCTCCGGCGCTGCCAACCCGGGACAAAGAGCAGCCTGTGAGCCGGCGGGCGCGGGCAGAGCAAACAGAGCCGAGGGCGGAGGGGGGGGCCCCCGAACCGCCCTGGCCAAGGCTTGTGCCGGGAAAAGCCGGGAGGGGGGTTGGACTCGGGCGCTTGGCACCGTCCGCCTGTTGTAATAGCTGGGAAGTGGTTGTCGCTCCTGTTGACTCGAGGCACGGCCGCACCCTGCGCCGCGGAGAGGGCACCCCGGGCTGGCAGCGCTGGTGACGGCCGCCCCCGCGCGTGTCCCCCCTACTCCGGGGGATTCCCTGCCTCCGCACCGCTCCGCACCGGGGTCCCACAGGGCACCCGCGGCCCTTCGGTCCTGCCAGGTTGGGGCAGGGGGTTCCGCTGGGCTCTCCCCCTGCCGCTCCCCCCCCCCCCCCCCNACCCCTCCCCGAGCTGGCTTTGCTTCCGGACCTGGTTTATTAACAACAGTTAATTACCAGCAGGCACGAGAGCTGTCTGAAGGCTCAGCTTCCAACAACCCAAACGAACACCGAGGCTGCGAGATCGGCTGTCCCCGTGGTCAGGTCTCCCCTTCCGGGAGCAGGGAGCGATTCCTGGATGCCAGCGGGAATACGGCTCCTCCCGGGAAGCCCAAAGCCCCCCACAGTCCCCACGGAGGCAGCTCATGGGGGGACTTTGCCCATGGGGTCATTCCCTTGGGGCAGGGAAGCATCATGTCCCCTGGTTTGGGGGTGACTGCTGGCAAGGACGCGGCGTCGGTGGCTCTGCCCATGGCCACGCAGCCATTTGGGAGACGAGAAAGGGGGTCCCCTGGTCTCGCCCCCACAGGAGTGATGGGCAGGAGGGGATCGGGATCGGGGCTGTCGCGCTCAGGGCAGAGCTGGGTGAACGATGGGCTCCGGTGGTCCGCAGAAAGCAACCGAACTGGGGTGAGCGTCTTCAGCCCAGTATGAACCAGTCAGTCTCGGGGGGCTCCCCCTGCCCGCGGGGGGCTGGGAGGGACGGGTAGTGCCCGGCTCCGCTCCCCAGTTATTCTTCTGCCCCCGGGGTGCCACGAGCCCAGGGGGCTGCGGTTAAACAGGGTCCGTCCTTCTCCCTTAAATAAACTCCAGTCTGAGTCATTTCTCCTTCCGAAGCCCGGCGGTCCGGCGTCCCCGGGAGGGATGGAGCCGAGCCGGCCTGGGGAAGCCGGTGGTGGTGGCCGGAGGGTGACAACCATCCGGGTCATTTCTCCTCCCGCTCGCCGGCGGCACAGAGGTTGGGGTTGTCGGCCAGCGTCGCCCGCACTTTCTTCTTCTCCTTGAAGCGTCCCGAGTTGGAGACCTTGACGTGTTTGCCCTTGGTGCTCTTGTCCACGATCTTCTCCAGGCGGGCGGTGAAGCCGGGCGGCCCCTCCTCGCCCGGCCCCTCTTGGCTCTCGCCGCCGGCGGCAGCGTGGTTATCAGGGCTCTCGTACAGCACCGTGGACGCCGACCGGCGCTTCCGCAGGAAGGTCAGCTTCCACCAGCCGTGGCTGTCGGCCATCGCCGCCGGCCCCTGAAATGGAGGTGGGGGTCATACTCCCTCCAGGGAAGGGGGGGTCCCTCATTCCCCCCCATCCCCAATGTCCCACAGCTGACAGGGATGGGCAAGGGACATGGGCTGCTGATTTGGCAGCGCCGGCGGGGACCCCTGTGTTTGCCAAAGGCGGCTCTGGCACTCTCCCACCGTCTCTGCCGGGATGCTCGTGGTGGGCACCATGGGAGCTGGGGGGGGTGTGGGGCAGGAAGACCCCGCAGGTGCCAGGAGGGGATTCTCCGGTGACTTGGGCACTGCCGAGCTTGGGGGAACGGGTGCTGGCACGGCCGGGAGCTGCCGTATCAGCCGCGTGTAGCGGGGCAGGGAGGGAGCCCAGTAAGCAAACAGGAACAGGAACTGGGAAGCAGGTGGGAGCTGGGGAGATGCCGGGGTCCCTACTGGGGGGTCACCACCCACTGCAAGTTGGGGTTTTCCTCCTGCCCAGCCCTGCCCGCAGGGACAGGCAGGAGCATTGGTGGGGCTCCGGCAATCCAGGAAGGTTCTGGTGCCGAGCGTGGCTCCGGGGCAGGGACGGGGAAGGCGGCTCCCGAGCGGAGTTGCCGAATGCTTCCCCGGCAGCGGGCAGGGAGGGGATTCCCAACGCCCCGTCCCCATCCCGGGAGCCAGCACGGCTCCATGTCCCCATGGTGCTCAGCCATGACCAACACCACCACCCTGGGCTCCTCCCGGGTGGTGCCTCCGGCATCGCTTTCAGGTGCCAGGGCAGGGGGACAAGGACACCGAGATTGGGGCCACCACCCCAGGAAAGATGGCTGGTAGCCCCCTGGGCTGGTTTGCTGTGTCCCCCCACAACGCCATACCCCCTCCTCATGCCATAGCCGGGGGGGTACACCCATCACCGAACCACAGCCGTGCCATACCGTGCCCCCGGGCTGGCAACGGGGGGTTTCCACATCCCACTCCCCACCGCGGGCACCCCGTGTCCGTGTACCTGCGCCTCCCACGCCTCCGCTGCGGCCACCCAGCCCGGGGATGCCGGGGGTGCCGGGGGTGCCGCGGTGCACGGGCAGGTGCCGTCTACCTGCCGCTGGCCCGTTTGCTCCCCGTCAAGGTGAACCCGCGACCAAACCCCTCCTGCCTGAGCAAACAGCGGGGCCGGGCCAGGGCACGGCTGAATATTCATGACGGGGGAACCCGGGGCCGAGCCCCAATGGCGGCTGCCAGCTCTGGGTGCCAGCACCCACCGCGGCACCGGGTCTGGCTCACCGTCCCACCGGCCTTGAGGGCAAGTCCCCCGCGGGTGCCAGGGTGGCACATGGCACGTGTTTCGGGCAGCCAGGAGTTAAGGGCAGCCGGCGGGAACGTGGCTCTGGCTTTCGGCGGGATTAGCCGAAACCGGTGGCTGCCAGACCGGTTCCTGCCTCCCGCTTCTCCCCGCCGCCGCCGGCTGCCTCTGCCCCGCGGGCACCGCTGGCATGTCCCCACGCCCCCGCGCTGCCACCGGGCCCAGGGACGGGTGATGCCATGAGGGATGAAGGAGGAGGGTCACCATCTCACCCCCCACGCGAGTACATGGCTCGTGGGGACACGCTGGCACGCATGGGTCCCCCCCCTCCAAGTGATGTTGTCCCTGGGGTGCTGGAAGCGTCTACTCCCCCAGGTCCCGTGGGCATCCCGGGGCAGCTGCTCTCGGCAGGCAGGTCCCCAGGGGATCCTGGCTCTGTGCTGGGGCATTCAATGGTCCCCGAGGGATCTGGGATCTGCTCTGCCCCCACCCCCCCCCAGATATCCAGCTGGGGATCCCAGGGGGTTCCTGGCTCTGCGCTGGGGCAGCTGGTGGTCCCCAAGGGATCTGAGCTCTGCTCTGGGGGCAGCTGGGGATACCCGAGGGATCTGGGATTGGCTCTGGGGGAAGCTGGGGATCCCCGAGGGATCTGGGATCTGCTCTGGGCTCCCCTGGGGATCCCCAAGGGACCCGGGATACCCTCTGGGGGCAGCTGGGGATCCCAGGGGGGATCCTGGCTCTGTGCTGGAGCACCCAGCGGTCCCCAAGGGATCTGGGATCTGCTCCGGGGGCAGCTGGGGATCCCGATAGGATCTGGGATCTGCTTGGGGACCTCCCAAGGATCTCTGAGGGACCCGGGGTGCCCTCAGGGGCAGCTGGGGATCCCCGAGGAATCTGGGATCTCCTCTGGGGGCAACTGGGGTTCCCAGAGGGATCTGGGATCTGCTCCAGGGGCAGCTGGGGACCCCATGGGATCTGCTCGGGGAGCTCCCAGGGATCTCCGGGGGATCCCGGCTCCGCGCTGGGGCACACACGGTCCTGCGGGACCCCCGATCTCTCCCGGGGATCCCCGAGGGATCCGCCCTGGGGACCCGCTGCACTGCGCATGCGTAGGCGGCCCCCGCCCCCGCGCCCCCGCCCCATCCGATTGGTCAGCGGCGCCTCCTCCCCCCGTCTCCTCCCAGCCAACCGGGACGCCGGCACGTGGCGCTGTCACTATGTGGCTCCTTTCTGATTGGCAGGAGGGCGGGGCCCGTTGGACCGGGCGCGTTTTGATTGGTTGAGCTGCGGCGGCCGTGTCCGGGGATTGGCTGAGGCGGGGCGAGGCGCGGGTGAGCGGGCGGGGGGAAAGCGGAAGCGGAGCGGCGGCGGGCGGCATGCAGGTGGGGGGCCGGGGCCGGGGTCGGGCCCGGGGCCTGGGCCTGGGCCTGGGGCAGCGGGGACAGGCCGAGCCCGGGCGGGGGAAGCGGCGAAGGGGCCCAGGCCCGGGGGAGCGGGGACAGGCCGCGCCCGGGCGCTGGAGTAGGGGGGTCCCAGCCCCCGGCCCCGGCGGGGCTGCCAGGCCCTGACGCGTCCCGCCGCCCCTCGCCTCCCCGCAGGTCTCTCCCCAGGACTACCAGAACGTGCCCATCGACATCCAGACCGGCAAGCTCCTGGGTACGGCACCCTTGGCCTCACCTCCGCCGCGGGGGAGCCCCCCAGGGTGGGCAGATGCTTCGGGAGGGGGTTCCGTGCCGGGACTCCCCGGCTGGCGGGGGCGAGGTGGCACCGGTCACTCCTGTCCTTCTTCCCCGGGAGGGTTTGTCACCCCACTGTGTGACAACGCATGGCCCCAGCGCCAACCCCCTCGGTGCCGCGGTGGGTTGCCCCAGCCCAGGCAGCAGCGGGGTGACCCCCCCCCACCCTTTCCCCTCCAGCCCTTCCCAGCCCTGGGGAAGGAACCGGGATTTTATCCCAGCGTTTGGCCCCTCTGCTCGGCGAGGACGGAACGCATGGGGAGCCGGTCTTTCTCCATCTGGCACCGTAGGGCAGCCTCGGGGGGGGGGGGAAGTGTGACCCCCTCCCTGAGGCCCTTCTCCCAGCTGACCCCCTGTTTCCCGCCTGCCTGCCTCGCAGACTGGCTGGTGGACAGGAGACACTGCAACCTGAAATGGCAGAGCCAGGTGCTGGCCATCCGCGAGAAGATCAACGCGGCCATCCAAGACATGCCGGAGAACGAGGAGATAAAACAGCTGCTCGCAGGGGCCTGTGAGTGGAGCTTGGGATCGGGGTGTCCCAGGAGAGCTGGGACACGGGCAGCCAGGGTGGGCATCGCACCGGGAGCCTGTTCCCGAGGGTTTGGTTATGGCAACCTCCCCCCTGGGCCGAGGAGGAGATGGGGAGTCAGTGACACGACCCCTTCTGAGACCTACGGTCCCTGGGCTGGGAGAGGGTGGCACCCAGCAGACATCCCAATGACTGTGTCACTCCCTCCAACGCAGACCTGCACTACTTCCACTGCCTGAGGATCGTGGAGATCCTCAAGGGCACTGAGGCTTCCACCAAGAACCTCTTTGGACGCTACTCGTCCCAGCGCATGAAGGTGAGCATGGGCCTGGGGACGTGTGGCTGGTGACGGCCGACGTGATCGCAGCCTCCCGCACCCTCTGCTTCCTCCTTCCCAGGACTGGCAGGAGATCGTGTCCCTCTATGAGAAGGAAAACACCTACCTGGGTAAGGCTGCTCTGGCTGCGGGCAGGCTCTGGAGAGCCCTTGGGGGGGTGTTGGTGGGTGGCGTTTGGTCTCCAAACTGGGATGAGGATGGCATGGGCAGGGAAAGGGGCAGGATGTGATGGGCTGCCATGTCCCACTGGGGTGAGGGCCCCGTACCGAGCTGGCTCTGCTGTGTGGCTGGGACAGCAGCTGAGGTGGCTGCGACACCCTGAGGGCCTCATGGGGGGTGATGTGGCCTCTCAGCACCCCCCTTAACCCCCCCCTGCAGCCGAGCTCGCCAGCCTCCTGGTGCGCAGCATCAGCTACGAGATCCCCTCGCTGAAGAAGCAGATCAGCCGGTGCCAGCAGGCCCAGCAGGACTTCGCCCGCCGTGAGGAGGAGTGTCAGCTGGGGGCGGCCGAGCTGCGGGAGCGGTTCTTCGCCTCCTGCAAGCAGTATGGCATCACTGTGAGTCCCTGCGGCCGGTCCTGCTGTGCCACCTCCCTCCCCAGAGCAGCCCCCAGATGCCTGCGTTTGGCCTCAGTGGGGCTCAAGCTGGGACCACGCGTCCCATATGGTGTCCCCACAGTGCCACCTTACCTGTGGGAGGAGCTGGGGGGGGGTGTAGGGTGACCCCACAGCCCTCCGTCCCCTTCCTGCCCGCATCTAGCTCTGCAAGCAGAGGGTGAAGCCACCCCGGGGGTGCTTTGGCTGCCAACCTCCCTGCCCTGACAGGTCCCTGCTCTGTCCCCAGGGTGACAATGTGCGCCAGGAGCTGCTGGCCTTGGTGAAGGACCTGCCATCACTGCTGTCTGAGATCGGGGCAGGAGCCAGCGCGCTCTCCGAGGCCATTGAGCTGTACCAGGCCTGCGTGGAGTTTGTGTGCGAGAGGTGGGCAGGGGGTGGGCATGGGGGCGCAGGGATAGACCCCCACATCTCCTCTGCCCCCCGTGTGGGGACAGTGGGTTGGGCTGGTGGAGGTTTCCCAGCTGCACCCAGGCTGGGGCTGTCCCAGAGGGATCCTGGTGGGGTTGGGGGTGCTGGGGGGGTTCCCTGCCCTGTGCCTGGCACTGATGTCCCTGCGGTGGCTGCCAGCTCCGCAGAGCTGGTGGTGCCCCTGCTGCGGCACGTGGGGAAGAAAGGCAACACCACCGTCTACGAGTGGAGGACAGGACTTCCACCCCTGCAGGTGGAGCGGCCGGAGGTGGAGGAGGTACCGGAGCAGCCGAAGGAGGACACGGTACGTCCTGACCAGCCGGGGCCGAGCTGTGGTGCTGGGGAGAGCCCCATTTGGCTCTGCCACTCGTCGGTTAGGGTTAGGCTGTTGGCCCCTGGGGTTTCAGGGGGTCTGTTGTCCTTCTCCCTGCAGATCGACTGGGGAGACTTCACGCTGGAGCCGACCAGGGTGGATGATGGTGCTGCTGCCAACGGGGGAGCCCAGAGCGAGGAGATTGACTGGGGGATCACGCTAGAACCCGGTCCGCAGGTGTGTGACCCCTGGCTGTGTGGTCTTGGGGTCTGGCCCTGCTCCGGGGCCGGGGCTGGGTACCTGGGGGTGTCCTGGGCTCCCCCACATCTCACAGGGCACCCTTTTGTTTTTGCAGCAAGATGATGGCATTGACTGGGGAGATGGTGAAAGCGAGGAGGTGCAGATCACAGTGCTGGACGCTGGCACCGAGGGTGAGCACGGCTGCGAAGGGATGCAGGGGGTCCCAGCGGGTGACAGGCAGCACCCACCCTGTCTTTATCCCCTCTTCCCTGCACTGCAGTGACCCCGAGCACCCTGGCTGGGCACGGAGGCCTTCTGGGGACTCCACTACGCAGTGCCGTGGGGTGGTGCTGAGCACCCTATGCGGGACAGACTGTGGTGGCGGGTACGGCCAGACTGTCTGAGCCGTGGACATCCCTTCCCTGCTGCTTCCCTGCCCTGCTCACCCCTGGCTTGTCTCCCAGTGCCCGAGGGGGTTGCCTGCGGCTCCGATGCCCTGACGCTCCTGGAAAACACCGAGACCCGGAGCCAGTTCATCGACGAGCTCATGGAGGTGAGTATGATGTGGCAGCCAGGGCCGGAGCCAGGTAAGGGGCAGCTCCGCCGCCATCCCACCGCAGGGATGGCAGTACCGCAGTGTCCCCCTGTCCTGTCCCCGCAGCTGGAGCTGTTCCTGTCCCAGCGCCTGGTGGAGATGGAGGAGGAGGCCGATGTCGTGGCCGTGAGCCAGTTCCAGCTGGCCCCCGCCGTGCTGCAGGGCCAGACCAGCGCCCACGTGGGCTCCCTCCTGGCCACCACCCGGGCTCTGCTGGGCCAGCTCTGCACCCGCAGCATGCAGCACCTCTTCATGATCCTCGCCTCCCCCAGGTTTTCGCTCGGGGGGTGGAGGGAAAACAGGGGATCAGGGCTTGGGGGGGGACACCATGGGACTCTGCGGGGTAGATCTGGAGCAGGAGATGGAGGTGTCCTGGGGTGGGGGTGGCACCTGGGTGGGCGATGGGGGTGACGGAGGTCCTGGCTTTTCCCAAACAGGTACGTGGACCGCGTGAGCGAGCTGCTGCGGCAGAAGCTGAAGCAGGCGGAGCTGCTGTTGGCCAAGAAGGAGGTGATGAGCCAGAAGCGGCAGGAGGCCCTGGCAGAGCAGGGCGCCTTGGAGCCCAAGCTCGACCGGCTGCTGGAGAAGACCAAGGAGCTCCAGAAGCTGGTGAGGGAGGGAGGTGGCCCCCAGCAGGATGCTGCATCCCCCTCCTCTTTGACCCCCGCAGTCCCTGACCGCCCCCCCCGGGCTCTGTTTTGCAGATCGAGGCCGACGTCTCTAAGCGCTACAGCGGGCGGCCGGTGAACCTGATGGGCATCTCCCTGTGAGCCCCCCCAGGACAGGCACCCACAGAGAGGGGCAGGATGGGGTCCTGCCCCCCAGCCCCCCACCCCTTTCACAGCCCTGGGGTGCTGGTAACATGGCCGTGGCAGCGCTGGGGGGGTGGATGTTGCTGAATAAAGCCAAAACACTTCTCCCACCCATTCATCTGGACTTCGGGGTGGGGGGAGAGGAGCCCCTAAATCCCCTCCTCTGGGTTGGTCCCCAGGGTGACACCAGGGAGGTGGCCCTCGCGGGGGGGGGGTGTTTCCCTGCCGGTGGACAGAGCCGCCCCTCGGGGCCCCTAACCCTTGCTGGGGGGGGGGGNAGCGATGGCCCCCATTAATCACCCCCCCGCCCCCAGGCACCGCCGCCCCCATCCCTTCCCATCAGCCGGTGGGAGGGCAGAGCCCGGCCATACTGGGCTGTACTGGGACATACTGGGCTGGGCGAAGCTGGACACCCACCCCCACAGCATCTCTTGGGAGGGGCCTGCCACACCCACCACACGTCACACATTGACCACACCTCCATGCCGCGCCATTGGTCGTTGTGCCTCTCTTGTCCCGCCCCCTGCTACCTTGCAGTTGCTCATTGGTTTGGATCTGCTATGGGTCCGCCCTCCCCCGAGGGCTGTGTGTGCTATGGGGCAGGGGTGTCCCGCAGTGGGGCAGGGGGTCCCATTGCTGCTGGGGCAGGGGGGGCAGCCTTGGGGAGGCTGTCTGTCCCCATTGCAGGTGGGCATGGGGTGCAAGGGGTCCTGTCCCCATGGGGTCTGGGGGATCTCGGCCCCATGGGATCCAGTTGGGGGGCTGTGGGGGGCTCCTGCCCCATTGACCCGGGGGGGATCCCATCCCCTGTGGGTCTACAGGATCTCCTGTACCAGTCGGCACCTGAGCAAGATGTGGGGCTGCGTGGGATCCTGTCCCCGTCCCCACCAGCTGTGGGGTGATGGGGGGCAGATCCCTGGGTGTATCGTGGTGATGCTCCGGGTCCTGTCACCCCCGCGGTTCCCTCCCCACATCGTGGCAGCTGTGCTCGGCGGCGTGCGGCCACCGCTGTGCCACCGCCACGCTGGTGACGTGGGTGAAGGTCACGGAGAGACAGCCCGGCTTCGGGGTGCCCCTCATTACCCCGCTAACGGTGATTAACGGGCAAATTAAATGGTGTCTGTAACTCCTCACTGCCTGGGGATGGAGTTGGGAACCGTGGAGGGTCCCCACTTGATGTAAGGGGGGTCCGGGGGGGGTCCCCATCCTGCCGGGGCAGAGGGAGCTCAGCACCGGGTCTGGGGGGGAACCGGTGCAGTCGTGGGGTCACCATCACCGTGGTCTCCATAGCGAGCGGTGGGGAAGGCATCCGGCATGCGGTGGGGGGGTGTCTCGGACATAAAGCCCCCTTTATCCGCCAGCCCCGCTGGAACTAACGTCCCCCCGCCGTGGGGCTGCTGCCGGGCCCCCGGCCCCTGACCCCACTGGCCCCCCCGGCCGGCCCCACAGGTCACGGTGGCCCGGTTGGGGGCAGAGGCCAGTGCCCCCGCCAGAGGTCACGGCTGGCAGGGGGCCGGCGGCACCGCGGGGGCTTTAATGGGGAATTAAATGAGCCGGCGGCAGGGGGGGGTGGGGGAGGATGGCAGTACCCCCCATCGCACCCCTCCACCCACCGCCCGGGGCGGCCCCCCGCGTTAGGGGCTTCGTTAGGGCGGTGGCGCGAGGCCGTTATTAATATGGCTGTCTCGGGGCCCCGTCCCCGCCATCCCATCGCACATGAAATATTGGCCGGCGCCGCCGATCGCTGTTCCCATTATCTGCGACATTACCGGGAGATAATGACAGAAAAATAAAATACCCCCTTCCCGGCTGGCGGGGAGCAGCGTCGGGGCCGAGGGGGGGTGGGAAGGGGGGGCAGCAGGCGCTCGTGTGGGTTTCCAGCCCCCCCTGCCCATCCCTGCCTGCACCCCGCTGCCCTCGCACCCGGTGTCTGTGTCCCTTGGGATGGGGACAGAGGGGACAAAGGGGTCTGGAGGGGGGTATGTGGGGTGGCGGGATGCGTGTCTGGAGGGGACCGCGCGGATCATCCGTGTGGATGGAGGGGACATGGGCTGGGGGACATGTGGATGGCAGGGACCTGCAGTCCGAGGCAAGGAGCCCCCCAAAATGCTGGCATCCCCTGCAGGTCCTTGTCCCCTGCCTGCCTGTCCCCATCCCCCCTCCCCTGCACTGGGTGACTGTCACCACACGAGTTTGGGGGGGGGACGACAGTGGCCCTGGGGGGCTCAGGGCTGAGTTTGCTCCAGAAATCGGCAGACAAAGGGACGAGGCAGTGCTGGGGACCCCCAGCCCCGTGGCTGTGTCGTCCCCCCCTTGGCTCCGATGATGCCAGGGACCATCCCTGCCTCCCCCTCGGTGGCTGGGGGGGCCCCGGCTGCCAGAGGCCTTGTGGGGCCCCGGCTGCTGCTCCATCTCACCTGCCAGGGAGGAATTTAATTACCAATTAAGGGGCCTTCCATCTGTTTGAGGCCTGCCCGAGCGCTCGCGCTCCCCTTTAATTACATCGCTGACAGCCATTTCACTCAATTAGCTGCGAAGCGCAGCAGAGAGCCGGCGTGGGGGCAGCCTCCCGGCCCCGCCATCTGGGGGGCTGGACACCCCCCCCCCCCCCCCCCCNGCCCCTCGTGCTGTCCCCAACCATCCCCATGGCTGTCCCTGTGCCATCCTGCCCCGGTGCCCTTGCCTGTCCCATGCATCTCTCCCTCCATCCCTGTATCTTTTCCTGCATCCCTCCCTTCATCCATCCCCACATCATTTCCTGCATCCCTCTGTCCCTCCCTCCATCTATCCCTGTGTCCTTTCCTGCATCTCTCCCTCATCCCTCCATCCACCCCTGCATCCCTCCCTCCCTCCATCTATCCCCACATCCTTTCCTGCATCCCTCCCTCCCTCCATCCCTGCATCCCTCTGTCCCTCCATCCCTCCCTGCATCCTTTCCTGCATCCCTCTGTCCCTCCCTCCATCTCTCCATCCCTCCATCTATCCCTGTGTCCTTTCCTGCATCTCTCCCTCCATCCCTGCATCCCTCTGTCCCTCCATCCATCCCTGCATCCTTTCCTGCATCCCTCTGTCCCTCCCTCCATCTCTCCATCCCTCCATCTATCCCTGTGTCCTTTCCTGCATCTCTCCCTCATCCCTCCATCCATCCCTGCATCCTATCCTGCATCCCTCCCTCTCTCCATCCCTCCATCCACCCCTGTGCCCTTTCCTGCATCCCTCCATCCTTCCCTCCATCCATCCCTGCATCCTTTCCTGCATCCCTCTCCCCCCCCCCCCCCCCCCCGGGTGC
>VUYV01000549.1:281823-302869 GCA_008711295.1 Anarhynchus alexandrinus
GGCGCGGCGGGGCGGGGACCGGCGGCTCGGGCGCAGGGCAGGCTCCATAGCCGGGGGAGGGCGGCGGGGGTGGCCGGGGGGCTGCGGGAAGCCCGGGGACGGCGACGGTGGCGGCGGCGGTGGTTGAAGTTGCATCAGGTGGGTGGAAATGCGGGGATTTTCCTACCGGCGCACCCCACCCCTTATGCAAATGGCCGGGATGGCACCACGGGCTGATGCAAGGCGGGCACGGCGCAGCCACCGCCGAGACGCGGGCCCCGGTGGCCCCAACCGCCTCTGCCGGCGGTGGGCGGGCGGCCATGGACGGCAGGGAACGGAGGGCCGGCCTCACCCGCCATGCAGAACCGCTCTCCGGAGGCAGAACCCCCCTGGGTCGCCGAGGGAAGGCGGGCGGAGGTGCCCGGCGGGTGGGCTGCGGGTCAGCCCCCGTGGGGAGGGAAATGTCCCTTGGGTGGGGACCCTGCCCAGGGCTGAAGGAAATCTGGTCTGTCTTTCAGGACATCGATTTGATTGACATCCTGTGGAGACAGGATATTGATCTCGGCGCTGGGCGAGAGATTTTTGACTACAGCCACCGTCAGAAAGAGAGCGAAGTGGACAAAGAGCTGAGCGATGGGAGGGAGCGCGGGGACAGCTGGAGGAGCGGAGGGAATGAGATCTTGGATAGAAACCTACTAGTTGATGGAGAGACCGGGGAGAGTTTCCCTGCGCAGGTAACACCCCTGGGCCGGTCGGGCTGGGGTCTGCGCCCGCAGTGATGCAGTGTGCCGGGGGTCTGTGCCCCCACCGAGGCAAGGGACCCTCTTTCCGGCTGTCGGGGTGAGCGGCATCGTGTGTGACTTTTGTTGGGGATGTGCTGAGCCGCAGGATAAGGGTTTGCCCGGGTGGACGAGCAGATTTGATGCTGGGAAAGCGCAGGCAGGCTGCCTGCTGGGCCAGGGAGCCGCAGCGAGGCAGGCAGGGTAATGGCCGTCACCCGGCAGGACGTTGGGACGAGGGCGGCTGGTTCTTGCTGTGCCTTTTGGTTGTCTGGCAGAGGCGGTGGCGCAGGTAGGCGCAGAGTCCCCTCCAGCTTGTAGCTGAGTCCTTGCTCTGGCAGTAGGTGAGGCTCGCTGGGAGCAGAAGCAGTACGTTTCCTTTCCCCGCTGCGCTCGGGGGCTGCTCTGACGCTCTCTGGAGCAGGAGGATGGAGTCTGCGAAGCACTGGGTGGGGCCTCTGGCTCTTTTTGGATGCACTGTAATAAAGCCCTGCTGTAAGGAGCTTGTTTCTCATCACCACCTCCCTAATCCCGGGGCTACGATTGCTTGTGTTTCACATCAGGTGCCCGGTGCGGAGGATCAGACAGCCCTGTCCCTGGAGGAGTGCCTTAGGCTGCTGGAGGCCACCTTCCCTTTCGGGGAGAATTCGGAGGTGAGTGGATGGGGCGACGGCTTCTGCCCCTCGGCAGATCCGGAGGCAGCGGCGGCTCTCCTTTGCTCAATTGCCGGGGTTTCGGTGCCTCTTGTACCCCTAACCCAGACCGCAGAACCGGCAGTAAATTGGGTTAGCCTGCTTAAGGAGGCTCCAGGCATTGTGCCTGCGAAACTAGGGGGGGTGGGGTGGGGTGGTGGTCACAATTAATTAAAGACTTCTGGCTTTGCTTCTAATTAGTTCATAGTGAACTGTGGAGGAATAACTGCAACCAGTTTGCTTTGAACGAAGGAGAAGCGATTGCCCGCGCGGAGGTGGAAGGGCATTGGGGATTGCTGGCTCCCTGGCCGCGGCTGCTCAGCTGGGCACTGACTCTGCCTCACGTGGTTAGTTTCCAGCTGCGGATGTCTCCACCCTGAGCGAAGCCGTGCCCGGCGAGAGCAGGTCCGCGGGCATCCAGACCAGCCTGCTGTCTCCTCTCCTCACCGAGACCGAGTCGCCCTTCGATCTGGAGCAGCAGTGGCAGGACCTCATGTCTATCATGGAAATGCAGGTGAGCTCGAGCTGGGGGCTGTGGGCAGGCGTTTGCCCCTCCAGGCGTGTGCTGCCGCTCCCTTGGATTGCAGTTCGACGGCTGTCCCAAGCACCCAATTTCTGGACAATTGTGGTTTGGGGTTGGTCGCAGCTGCTTTTGGGTTTTCTCCCAGCTCGTGCGGTGACACCGTGCCGCCCGTGGTTGCTGCCGCTGTGGAATCCCTCCTGCGGCTGGCAGATGATGCTGGGCCACTGGAGAGAGCTCCTTCCGTGGGATCTAGAAGCATTGTCCTGTCTCTTCTTGGCATGCACCAGGAGCGAAGGCAGGGCTCGAGCGTGGCTCATTTACCGAGCTGTTTCGCATCTCTTCCAGGCTATGGAAGTGAACAACACAACCGCAGAAACCCTGTACAACGGCACGAGCGGAGACCTGCTGACTTCTAACTACAGCCTCGCTCCGAACACTCCCATCAATCAGAATGTCAGCCTGCATCAGGCCTCCCTGGGGAGCTGCTCACAGGACTTCTCCCTCTTCAGCTCCGAAATCGAAAGCCCCTCCATGGCTGGCAGCTCGGCCCTGCTCCAGCTGGCGCCGGACAACTCCACCGGCCTCAACACCACCTTCGGCTCCACCAACTTGAGCGGCATCTTCTTCCCTCCGCAGCTAAACAGCACAGTCAACGAGACGGCTGGCCCCGAGCTGCCAGACCCGCTGGGCGGTCTTCTAGACGAAGCCATGCTTGATGAGATCAGCTTGATGGACTTGGCGATAGAAGAAGGTTTCAACCCGGTGCAGGCCTCGCAGCTGGAAGAGGAGTTTGATTCTGACTCAGGTCTTTCTCTGGATTCTGGCCACAGTCCTGCTTCTCTGAGCAGCTCAGAAGCCTCCTCCTCCTCCTCCTCTTCCTCCTCGTCCTCTTCCTCCTCCTCGTTTTCTGAGGAAGGAGCTGTCGGCTACAGCTCAGACTCTGAAAACGTGGACTTTGAAGAAGCAGAAGGGGCAGTTGGATACCAGCCAGAGTACAGCAAGTTCTGCCGCATGAGCTACCAGGACCCGTCGCAGCTCCATTACTTGCCTTACCTGGAGCACGTTGGCCACAACCACACCTACAACATGGCGCCGGGGGCCCTGGATCCCGAGGAGCCCAAACTGCCCAGCGCCGGGAAGAAGAGCAGCAAGGAGAAGCCGTCCGAGTTCCTGGATAAGCAGATGAGCAGGGACGAGCATCGAGCCAGAGCCATGAAGATCCCTTTCACCAACGACAAGATCATCAACCTGCCCGTGGAGGAGTTCAACGAGCTCCTCTCCAAGTACCAGCTGAGCGAGGCGCAGCTGAGCCTGATCCGCGACATCAGGAGGCGAGGCAAGAACAAGATGGCTGCCCAGAACTGCCGCAAGAGGAAACTGGACACCATCCTCAACTTGGAACGGGACGTCGAGGACTTGCAACGGGACAAGTCCAAACTGCTCAGGGAGAAGGTGGAATTCCTCAAATCCATCCGCCAGATGAAGCAAAAGGTGCAGAACCTCTACCAAGAAGTGTTCGGCCGCCTGCGGGACGAGAACGGCCAGCCCTACTCCCCCAGCCAGTACGCCCTGCAGTATGCCAGCGACGGCAGCGTCATTTTGATACCTCGGGCCGTGGCGGACCAGCAGGCCCGGCGGCAGGAGCGGAAACAGAAGGACCGGAGGAAGTGAAGGGACGGCGATGCGGGAGGAGTGGGACACTCGCTTAAGTGAGAACTGGAGAAGGGCTGAGCCTGGAAGTACTTAGAGGAACTTTCATGCCTTCTTATCCGATATATCGTCTCAAAAACAAAAAAAAACAAACGTGACTGCTGCCGGTCAGTGTACGGGAGAGACTGCGGGACCTGCAGGCTGAGTTTTGAGGGCTCCCTGCGGGGAGGGACGGGGAGGAGCGCACCCTGCACTGGCGAGCCCGGCGCCTTCCACAACCTGGAATCCTTTGAGCGCAGGAAACGAGCTGGCATCACTGGTGGTGAGATTGGCAGAGGTGGAAAAACTACTGTTAGGAACTGGCTTTAAATAAGAAAAGAGATTTAAGCAAATGAACTTAAAACAAGTTATAGGAGAGACATTTTTCTGAACTTCCAAAGTTCTGTGATTTCAGGTAGTTGGTTTTCTTCTTTTTTTTTTTCTTTCTCCCCTGTTTTTTTTTTTACCCCTTCCTTTTCCTGAACCAGTTTTGACATCGGTGTGTGTGATTCAATCTGACTTAATTCCAGATTAACCAACATCCCTTCCTAGAGCAGACCAGTGCACACATGGAAACACAAGTGGTGTGACTTCCATTAACCCTCTCCAGTCTGAGGGGGGGCTCACGGGAGAACCGTTACTGTACGTCTGGAGGAGCTGTGACGCCTCGGGGGGAGGAGGGGGCCNAGCATGTCACTGCCGCCGAGCCAGCGCCGTGCCGGGACGCTGAGCCGGCACACGCAGCAGCCTGCATGCAAACGCTGTCTTCTCCCACTGACCGGCTGCGGAACTGCTTTGGGGAGGAAAAGAGGGGAGGGTGGTCGGGGCCGCCCCCCAACACCCCGGTCAGCGTACAGCACAAGGGGAGCGGAGGGTTCCCACCCCGGGCCCTGGGCTTGTCACTTATAGAAATTAGACAGCTGTTAGGATTCCTGTTTCTTAACCGCGCTTTGATTTTTATTTTTTATTTTAGGGCTTCAGCCCTGGTTTTCCCTATAGGGTCTAGAGTGCTTGTGTTGAGTAAAAGGGAGAAGCCCAAACGTTCAAAGCTGCTAAATGTTCTCTTTGCCATAAAGATTCAGTGTAACCGTGTGATCACATTATAGGATTCTCTTCTGTCCCTAGGTGTTGGTCTGACTTCCTTTGTTTTCAGGAGGGGGGTGGGGGTAGTGCCTTGATCACTGTTGGTCTCCACCACGGAGACGATCCTAGAAGCTGTATTTACAATATAGCACAGCTGGGAGTGTACTGACTTTACCAGCAACTGAAAAAGCTTAAAAAAAAAAAAAANGGAGCGGGGCACGGGGCGTTCGGTGTGTTCGCTGCGACCCCAAACAGCGTGAGACGGACTCGCTGAGACCCCGTGGGGTTCTCCCGTCCCGGACTCCGGCGATTCAACGGCTTTACTTACGCATGAGACGAAGCACAAGTGGTGGAGATGTGGGTGTGGGGAGGTTGGAAGGGAGCCCTGCGCGTATGTTTTAAATTATTTTCCTCTTAGAAACTTTATTTTAATGATCTGTGACCTGTCAGGGAAAGAAGAGAGATTGTGTGAGCACAGGACAAAAATAAAACGGCTTATTCACTGTATGAGCATTTGTTTCATGGATTTTATTTTTTTTATTATTTTTGTAAAAGATAAATAAGCATGTCAGGGAAACGAAACAGCCTCTTCTTGTGGGTCCTTCTCACCCACGGTAGCTCGTGGCTCTCTTCTGCTGGGCAGAGCTTGGAGCAGGTCTGGTTTGCCTCCAGCCGTGGTCCGGGGAGGGAGTCGCTGTCGTCCCAACCTGCAGGTAACGTCCTCGGGGGGAGGAAAACGAAAGGCTCCTCTGTTGTGGGAAACAGCTCTGGCTCAGCTGCTTTTTATTTTTTCTTTTTTTTTTTTTTTCCTTGCTTCACAACAGCATCTTCTTAAACAAAGCCGAGGAAAAGTGTGTTTCTGGTTAAATGTGGAGCCGAGTCACGGCTCCCTCAGCCAAAGCCACCGAAGCTGCTGTGGTTCAAAGGCTGGGACGCAGCGTGTGGCCACCGCGGGTCAGAGCCGCCCTGGCACAGCCCCGTCCCCTTCCTTGCCATCCCCTTTGCCTCCCGGGGCCGGACCGCGGTGTCCCGGGCGAGCAAATGGCATCGGCGCAGCCCGAAACCTCCCTTCCCTCTCGCAGCCAGCACCGCTGCCGCCGCTGTTACACAAGCCCCACCTTCCCCGCAGGTTTCGGCTGTAGCGTTGGTGACGGAGCCAAAGTTTATTCAATCACGAGTGTATTTATATCGGGCTCTGCAGGCCGGCTCCTGCCCCGTCCTCTTCCCTGCAGGCCTGGCAGGAGCGAGGAGACAGAGCTTTTGGGTTCTCTCTGCCTGGCGGGATCGGCTTTTTGAGCAGCGGAGCCGACGGAAGGGGCATTGCTGCCCCCCGCCCCAGCTCAGTTTTTGGCTGTATCATGGCCATCCCCACCTCGCCACCTGGTTGGGCTGGTGGGGAAGGGTTGGCTACCAGCCCGCAGGCAGTTGCCAAACCGGCGCTGGCTCCAGCCCACCCTCGGGTTTGCAGCCCCGTTTCCCCAGACAGGGCTCAGCAGAGTTGGGTTCGCGTCCAGCCGGGCTCAAGGGCAGCCCCTGACTTTGCTGCTCTTTTGTGTGGGGGATTGTGCGCGGGCAGCCCGGGCCGGGGAACAGCGCGGGGACGGGGAGAGGCTGCTCTGAAGTCACCAAATCGGGCCGGGGAACAGCGCGGGGACAGGGACAGGCTGCTCTGAAGCCTCAAAATTGGGCCAGGCGGGAGCCTAGACCCTGCAGAAACCGCCACGAGCATCTCGGATGAATGAACCGGGGGCTGGAAAACTGCTCCTGGGAACTGCTGGTGCACCAGCAAGAGACAGGACTGGTGCTGAACCGCTGCACTTCAAAGAAGTACGTTGAGACGCAGACCTTATGGCTCAGCACCCGATCAGCTCTGTGCATTTTTTTAGTTATAGACGCCTTTCTCTAAGGCTTTAATACCCACCGCCTTGTTGGCACTGCTGCTCAAAGGCGCTGTCTTTTCTCATCTGACGTCATTATTAGGGAGCAGTTCCCGCACCCCTAATTTGAGTATTAAATAAACAGAGCCCGGACGCCTGGGCGAGACGCCGCTTTGGGGGCACCGAAGCTTTGTGTCCACCACCCTCGGCCACCTCCCTCGGCCAGACACAGCCAGAAGAGCAACCAGAAAGTGTGCTGCTGGCCCCTGATCTTCCACAGGGGTTCCCGGGGGGGGCAAATGTCATTTTTCCTGCGGATTAAACCTCTCTTTATGGGACTGGAAGAGTTCACCTACTCCTGCTGCCGGAGCTGAGCCCAGGCCAGGCAACAGCTCAGCCAAGGGGAACTCGAAGCATTAGCACACCCCCTCTGAGGTGCTCCCCGTCTCGCTCCCTGGGCTCCGGGGGTATTTATTTCAGATATTCCTTCAGGGGCTCTTTTGGAACGTAATAATAATAATAAAAACAACAAAACCAAACCAAACCACCCTGCATGGATTCCCACCTCCCTGGTGATGCTGTGAGATGGTTACAGCGCTGCCCGTGGGGTCACTGTCCCCTCCCTGACCGCAGCAGGGACACAGGAGGGGAGGATGCACTGCTCTACCCCGGCTCTACTCTCCCTTTGCTGCCTCTCCCCCCCTTTTTGGGACCTTTTACTTCATGTCTCCGCTCCTCTATGTCTTTTCTCATGCACAAACACACCAGCAAAACTCCCCCCCCACCCTGCCATCTCCCCATCGAGAGGCTACAGGTGAGCGCAGAGCTTTTCCCCCAACCTCCGCCGCGGCTCCGGAGCTGCAAACCCGAGCTGAAAATGAGCCCGACAAAAAATAATAATAATAATAATAATAATCCATTCCCCTCTGGCTCGCTGCCCGTGCCCGTCACAGCCCGCGCCGGGCGGCCGAGCACCGGCCTTTCGCGGGCAGCGAGGAAGGGGCAGGCGAGACGGGAGCCTCGGCAGCTCCTTACCTCCACGGCTGTCACTCGCGTGTCACGCCATGCGCTGTCAGCGGCGCGGGCTGCCTGCCAGCCCGTAATCAGGTGAAGTGCAGACCTTTCATTTTCCGTAGCAGGAAGCACTTAGCCACCAGCGGGGCCTCGTCCCTCTGATCTCGGCAAGCTCAGCGGCACTTTTAACCGGTGTCCGGGCTGCCACCCCAGCCCTCAGCGCCGATTCTGCCAGCCTCCGCTGCGGCATGGCGGGGGGGGGACGACACGGAGGAGCTGCCTCTGCCCCAATTCTGGCAGCCCACATCCAGCCTGGAGCACTAAGCCCGGGCAAAGACCACCTCACCATCGCCCACAGCGCTCTGAGCGCGTTACGAGGGTCGTGAGACCGCTCTCCTGTGCCTCAGTTTCTCCAGAGGTGGTCCATCCCGCTTACAGAGTTGCCACGGGCAGAGAGAGAACCGGTACCCAAACCCCTGGTGCCCGCCCTGCCCGCAGCTCAACCGGACCCCACGTACTCCCACCCCCGGGATGGAGCACTGCGCGTCTTCCAGCTACCTGCTGCCATCGATCCATCGCCCCAGAGCCTCCCCAGGGACCCGCAGCCTTCTTACGTTCAATTAAGTGGACGTTACCCCTTCCATCTCTAGTGATTAATACAGGTTTAATTGCTGCTGCTGCTGGGGCAGGGCAGACATTTCACCGTCCCGTTGGGTATAGGCTGTGCCGTTGCGAATAACCCGGATTTCAACTGGCTGCGTCGTTTCGCAGCCCCGAGTGCCAGCGAGGGGATGGCAGAGCCCCCGTTCGGCCCTGAACACCACCCAAAACCTCCCGGCTTCTCCCTGCTCCATCCTGCACCCCGCAAACACCGGAGACCTCTGCGCCAGGAACCACAGTCCTCCTCCCAGAAACGCTTCAGCCCCCCTCTGCCGTCCGTACCACCGCGCGGAGCGTCAGCTGGGCTGGGCAGAGGACGGGTCTACTCTTCTCCAGGCGCAGGAGCTTACGGCCTTCAGCGAGTCCATCCCAAGACTCATGTGAGGCCACCTCCATCTTCAGCCAAACAGTCACCATTGCCAGAGCTTTAAAAACCCGTCCGTAAACGCGAAGTGACAAAGTCTGCTCGATGAGAGTTTGAAGTAAAGGCGACTTACCCCACCTCTGGTGCCGGATCCTGGCTAGGAACACACGCAGCGCACGCTCCCGGCTCGAGCAGCATCTTGCTACATCAAACGAGGTTCCGAATCACAGCTCGTCCTCTCGTCTCCAGGGGCGAGACTCGACTCGGGCCTCTAGACACTAATCTCTAGGACACTTCTCTTCTCCAGATGGAAGTCAACACAAATCAGAGCCTGCTGTCAGCTGCTCCAAAGCTCCTGCCGCTGTCGACACCCAGATCGGAGCCACCGGCTGACCTGGGCTGCATCAGAGCTAACCTCGCTGAGAGAGAACCGCAACCGCGGGCTAACGTCCCTCCGTGACCCGCTCTACACCTCGTCACTCATCTCATGCACAAAGAGCTGGAGGAAGGAGCAAGGTAGAGAAGAAAAAAATCAGGATTATAAATCTAAAATTTTATTGAGACAAAAACTGACAGAGCTCGGTATGAAGTTAAAATCCAAACACGTACTTTACATTTAAACAACGTTTTCACAGAAACCTAAACACATGCTTTTAAAAAAAGGTTTGTACAATGCAATCTAGATACATACCACCCTACAAGGAGGTGCCAGGAGTCTGGTGGGGCTCATGACTCCAGACATTAAATAGTTCAGTATTTGTAATAAATCTGATTTAAAAAAAAAAAACAAACCAACAAAAAACCTTCAGAAGATTCAGGGTAACACATCCGGCTCCAGCACCGACGTCTGGCCTTCTACAAACAATCACTTGTTACGGGAGAATATGGAATTGATTTTTTTTTTTTTCTTGTGCTGCTGTTGATTTCTTCTCCCTCCCACAACTAAAGGGTTCCCAGCGCTGCCGGCTGGACAGTCAAATTCAGGTGAGAAAAGGAACAAGTAGTCAGAAGTCTCTCCCCCCTCCCCCCCCCAGTTTTGAGAAATAGCACCTTATAACGGAAAGAAGGGTAGAAAGGCTTTTAAAGGGTTAAAATCCATTCCCGCCCCACACCCCACCCTCCCACATACAATGCATGTGTCAGTAACTGGCAGTTCTGGACAATACGAATCACAAGTTTGCATTTTCACAAGTCTCCCCTCACACACCCCCCCCCCCCCCCCCCCCCTCACCCCCCCCCCCCCCCCCCCACCCCCCCCCCCCCCCCCTCCCCCCCCCCCCCCCCCCCCCCCCCCCCCCCCCCCCCCCCCCCCCCCCCCCCCCCCCCCCCCCCCCCCCCCCCCCCCCCCCCCCNCAGAGTTAACACTATTGGGAAGAAGGCTGTGGGTTGCTGAGATGGTCTTTGAAGAATAAGCAGTATCCATCTGCACTCCCTTTCCCCAGCCCACCCGTCACCAGTGATAGTCCTTCATGGAAGGGGCTTTGCTTCCTCTACCACAAGCTGCAAAATAGACAGCCTTGAAACAAACACCCCGATTCCTCCCTCCCAACCCTCCCGGTATCCCCCCTGCCCTCCCCCTTCCCTCCCCCCTCCCCAGATTGAGCCGGGCTGGTTTGAATCTGTACGCAGCGTGAAGCTGCAGAAAGCAGTGGAGCAGCTGCAGGGCACAGAAACCATACTGGTGTCTTCAAAGGGCATCTTCTTCAGCCATCTCTACGCTCCCAACCGAGCAGAGCTGCGTTCTCTCCCTCTTGCTCAAACCCACAGTTCAGATCTTTATACAAAGGCTGGCCAGAGCGGGGTGCCAGGGGTTAGTTCTTGTCCTCTTTCTTGTCATCGTCCTCTGAGGGGTAGGAATGCCATGTCAACCTCTCCTCGTAGAACGAGATGACCACCTGGGGGCACTTGATGTTGGCTTCCTTGGCAGGGACCAGGTCGGCCTCGTCGGAGTTCTTCCTACAGGCCAGAGCAGAGGTGCAAGTTAGGGGGCTGCGGAGGGGAGGCGGAAGAAGCGGAGACCGGAGAAAAATAAATAAATCGATAAATCAAGAAGCGGCAGGTAAACGGAGGCGCCGAGCCGCTCGGGGGATCCAAGCGACCCCTTCCCGAGTGGCCAGGAGCAGGGAGGAGCAGCACGTGAGCTCAGGAAAAATTCAGGCGGTGAGTTCAGCTCCGTGTTGTCGGGGATGGGGGAGAGAAGCCAAATCAAAGCTGCGGCCCTGCCCCCAGCCGCTCCGTCCTTCTGAGACGGCGCCAAAGCGAACGGCTCCCGCACCTACGCCTGACTGGTTTGGCTCCCACCTGCGCCAGCGACAAGCCCTGTGGTCACTACAGCCGAAGGGGACGCGGTCATCGTCAGGGCTCTCTCCTCTGGGTGCAGCCTTCCGAAACTGCAGCCCGCGCCATGACACCATGCCCCGCTCTCTCCCCAAGCTCGCGCCTGCTGCAGGGGGACACCTTAAGAGCCACACAATCCCGAGGGCCCTACCTGCTCGTTTCACATCCACGTTAGCCTCAGCGCAGAGGGTCACCTCAGGCAGCAGCGCCATCGCGAGAGATTTCATGCCAGGTAGCAGGGACTCCCCAGGCGCAGGTCCTTCCCTCTCTGGCACAGAATAAGTGAAGAAGTGACAGACACAAAGACACACTCACCACTTCATCAGGAACATGAGCTCCCCGCTGGAATCCGTGGCACCGATGATTCGCTCCGGCTCAAATCCTCGGGCAAAGCCTCGCGGTTTCTCCGACTGAAAAGAGACAAGTTTCCACTTGTAGCGTCACAGCGGGGACAGCCACAGCCCCGTTTCTGGTCACCAGGACACACCGGTGGCTGTTCAGAAAGGCTCTGCAAATCAGGTGCTCGCACTGTAATTACTAAGGCCAGCGGGGAACTGTGACAACCGCTCGGGTGTAAACCCACCGCGCAGAGGTGCCCTCCTGCCCGGCCCCGGGCAGCACAGCGGAGCGCCCTGCTCCTGCTGCAAGCACAGGATCCCATTTCCATGGCCCCGCTGGTGAAACTCTCATGCTGGCCAAGATTCAGCATGGGGTGAATCCCAGTAGCTCCTGGGATGAAAACCAGACCGCAGAGCCTTTTAACCGCCCCTTTTCCCCAAGCAAATAGGAGCACCCTGAGCAGGAGGCTCTCTGCTCCACCTTGTTCTCCCTCCTCAAGGGGCAACAGGCAACTCCTGCCTCCCGTTTCACCCCTTGTGCGGTTCTTCAGGAGAAGCTGGGGCTCTGTACCCTTTTGGTTGGGGAACTGGCCTTTCAATTTAGCGCTAGGACTGGCTCTGGACTCACTAATGGGCCTAGCTTAGACAACAGCTCATGCCTCCTTCCAAAAGCTACGGCTTTTCAAACGCGCTTCAGCCGTGTCTCGCTGAAGTGCGGTCCCTTCCCCTCCACGCAGGAGAACAGCGTGACCGAGGTTTCGGAGCGCGGCTGCTCTAGCTGCGAGACACCGTGCCAAACACAGGGGTAGGGAGGGGAGCACAGAACCCCCACCCTGCCTCACCTCCTCCTTCTTCTTCTTTGGTTTGCTCTCCTCCCCTTTGTCCTCCGTGTCCGACTCCGCTTTGCGCTTGCTTCCCTCAGACTTTTCGCTCTCATGTGCGGTTTTCTGGGACTGAAGGAACTCTGCAATGAGGTCTGGGCAGTCGAGGTTCTCCTCTGGCTCCCAGGTGTTATCTTCGCTGCAATCAAAGACAACAGCTTAGTTGTACACACGGGCAGCTTGCTGCAGCTTTTCCTGCCAAAAAAAGTCCTGCACACCAGGTCACGCGGAGACGCTGAGAGAAGCAGCAGTCTGGATGCGGGTGTCCTCGCCCCACGACACAGGACCCTGCCCGAATCAGAGCAGGGCAGTCATTTCCCTTCTCAGGAGAGAAATGCAATCGATTTTATCCGACTGCCTGTTTCACACTAGGCTTAAGTGGGAGAAGCCTCACCAGGGCTGTTTGCAGGACAGAAAGGGGACTTTCTCACCCAGGCTGCGCTCTCGTCGCCCTGATTAGAGCTGGAGGCATTTAGCACCGCCGTTTTTATCATCGCGGCTGCCCTTGGCCTCTTAGCTTCCTTTTCCAGACAAGGCAAGAGGTGCAGGGAGACCGAGCCACCTGCCCGCACGTTTTGGGAGCCAAAGGCAGAAGAGATGCTCGCGCCGGAGCAGCCCAGCACCCACCCCGCAGCAGCAGGCGGGGAGGCACTTACTCCGAGAAGCCTTTCCACTTCAGCAGGTATTCCACTTTGCCCTTTACCACTCGCCGATCCAGGACCTTCTCCACCACATACTCCTCCTCCTCTTCCTCTAGGACCTCTTCTACTTTCTTCTTGTTCTGTTTTTTTCCCATTGTGCTGGCCAGTTTTTCAGCTTACGGGCGACGCTGCTAAAAGAGGAGAGAGAACCACACGTTTGCGTCAAGGTCAGGTTTGCCTCTGCCAGGCAGCAAACGTGCCGGATACGCAGAGGCAAAGCACAGGAATGCTGCTTTGGAAAAAACAGGCACCTACAAAGTAGGTAACGCACAAAGACATGGGCCAGGATGGTCCTGCCAGCCGAAAAGGCAAACGGGAATCTCCAGCAGGAGCTGCTGCATTTACACGATGCTTTTCTGACACACGGTTTTGGCCTTTTTTGTCTCCCCAGCACCTTATTTCACCTATTCCACCAAGACCCTGCCTGATTCTACCCACACTTTGGCCATCTTTTCAGTACACCACGTCTTAACCTTGCTGCTCCCACGTGCTGCCCACTGGCCTCCAGAAAGCAAGCAGCATCCTACGGCAGCTGCTCCGCACCTTGCCCTTCCTCTGCTGAGTCCCACGCGTCCCCCCTCAGCCTGCACTCCTTCCTCACCTCGCTGACCCGCCTTGAGCTGCAGAAAGCACTTGCAGAGCTGTACGGCAGCAGGAGGAAGACAGCACACCGCTGATATTAACTAAAAGTTAATAAATAGTTAATCCAAGTCAAATACAAGTCACAGTCCCTGATACCGAGCTCCCAATATTCATTCCTTTGGTTCATGGATGTGCACTCTGGGATATTTATCTAACTCACCAACCCAGAAAATGCTTTTTTTTTTTCCCTCCTTATCTTCCAGAGCTGTTTAGACAGTCAAAAATTCCTGCATGTATATCCAGTGCTTGGTGGGAAGTGGCAGAAGCGACGTGGAGCTAGGAGAACTCTCTGGCCCGACACAGCCCAAGGCCGCCTGCCGTGAACGCCGCAGCACACAGGTAACGCGTGATGGGGTGGCCCTCGGCGCAGCTCCCTCTGCTTTCCAGTCGCGTGGGGGGGACTGCAGAGGAGGAGCAGCTCTGCCAACACGCCGGGCGCTTCCCCCAGGCTGAAACGAAACACCTCAGAGAGCCAAAAACCACAGAGAGGCCCCGCTTCCCTGCTGAAACCCAGCTCGGACCAGTAAGAGCACCGCAGCCGGGCAGATCCCGGGTCAGAGTCTCTCCTCGCTGCTGGCGGGGATGGCCGTGCACCTCGTCCCTGCACTCTCTCCCTCTGTGGGGCAAGTGGTTCTGCTAAAAACACGCCGGCAAACGCTCTCCAGACACTTCTTGGCTGGTACCGCTTACACCAACAGGTCCCAACCCCACACCAAGATCCTGAGCCACCACACAGCCCCACGAGGGGACAGAGGAGGACAACAAAAATGATCTGAGGGGTGGAGCATCTCTCCCATGAGGACAGGCTGAGAGAGTTGGGGTTGTTCAGTCTGGAGAAGGGAAGGCTCCAGGGAGACCTTAGGGCCCCTTCCAGTCCCTAAAGGGGCTACAGGAAAGATGGGGACAAACTTTTCAGCAGGGCCTGTTGCGATAGGACGAGGGGTAATGGCTTTAAACTAAAAAAGGGGAGATTTAGGCTAAATATAAGGCAGAAATGTTTTATGCTAAGGGTGGTGAGACACTGGCCCAGGTTGCCCAGAGCGATGGGAGATGCCCCATCCCTGGAAACATCCCAGTTCAGGTTGGATGGGGCTCGGAACGACCTGGTTTGGTTGGAGATGTCCCTGCTCATGGCAGGGGGTTGGACTAGATGGCCTTTAAAGGTCCCTTCCAACCCAAAATATTCTGTGATCTGCTCATGTGGGAATGGGATGCAAGAGGAGTGTTGTCTTTAGGTTCAAGAAAAATACAGAGCCTTCTAGTGCCCTGACCTCACCACCGGCCTCTGCTCCACAGAAGTCTGCGCAGCCAGCCGAGCGCACCGAACACGTTGCACTGATTTACATCAACCAAAGGGTCAGGAGGTTCCAAGTCTCCCCATCTGTTATCTCCGATAAGCAGCGACGCCGTCACGGAGAGCCACTGGCAAAGCTGGCAACGGGACCCAGACCGCCTGAAACCAACCCCGTACCTCAGCCTCCCAAAACCCCACCCTGCTGAAGAGCTGCCCGGGAGCTTTCCCAGCCTCAGCGCTGAGGAACACTTCTTTTTTTTTTTTTTAATTCCAGTAAAACGCACATTTTCTGCCAAGCAAAATGACTGGTGAGCAGGTCAAACATTACCTGCCTGGAAACTTTCGTTTTGCCACTCGGGTTATCACGAACCTTCTAGAATAAATTTCAGCTGGCAAAATCTAGGCAAACTAGGGCTGGTTTATATGGCAAAACAAAGATCCTGCAGATTTACACTGGCTGAAGGAGATGTCCGAGTTCGGCAACGGTCTCAGCTCTCAGGGTACAGCTGGATGGGTTCCCTTGTGCACAAGATGCTGCTGAGCTGAGCAGCTGCAGTTAAGAGTATCCTTCAAAGGAGAAAGCTTAAAAACAAGCCCCACAAAGCTCAAAAGCCGTACCGCCAGCTCAGACCAGCAGAAGCCCCAGCAGAGAGGAGGGGAGGGAGCACAGCAGAGCCAGCACGCTCCAGACCACCCCGTCTCCGCTGCTATCTCTCAGACAGGGCTTGAGGGCAGCCGAGGAGTGCGGAAGAGCGCCGAGGGAGAAAGCGGCACTTCTCTGCTTGGCAGGCGCTGGACCAACGTGTTTATACTTTGGACCCCGCTATTGCACTGCTTTCAACCCGACCTTGGCGTAGGAGCTGTGCCAGCACCCGGGCTCTTGCTCCGCAAGGTTTTCAGCCTCCAGCCGTGCTTGCTGGCGGACAGACATCTTCCCTTTACACCCCATCCCTGCGGGCACCAGCCGTGAGGTGACCACAGCCTCCTCCCTTGACGGCAATGTCGGGGAAGGAGGAACGAACACCTTCCCAACAGCTGCAGCACCCAGAGTTGGGGCTGCTCATCAACCAGGCAGAGGACTGGCAATAAAAGCCAGGCCAAAGTGGCTGCTGCCATTTCGGGGTGTTTGGGGGTCACTGAGCAAGTTGGGGGAGTCCCCAGAGCCCGGGCTCTGCATCACAAGCCTTTTCCTCCTTCTCCTCACATTTAGCATCAGACATCTCTTCCCCCACCTTTCTTTTGATTGGTGGTCTCAGAAGAGGGGTCTGTACCCAAACAGGCTGCAGAGCAGACAGGAGCAAGGGAAGAGCTTCTTTGGCTACTGCTCATGCTGTCCCCTGGTTGCAGAGCTCCAGCGTCCGCCAAAGGTGAAAACTAAACCCCCTCTAAGTGTTAAATGAGGTGAGAAGTTCCCTGCCCTGTGCGGAGCAGCAGCGGAGGTGGTGGTAGGGATATTGCCACGGACAGGCAGTGCTTCCCCCACAGATCCTTTATTCAAAGCCAGAGGACACCAAGCCCCCCCAGGGATGAAGTTTTATTGCCCTATTCAACAGGGGGAGCAAAAAAAACCCCAACCACCTGGAAACAGCCCACTAAAACAGAGCCGTACGAGAACGTGCATCAGAGAGGCTTTTCCCTCCTCAGCTCCCGGGATGAAATACACTGACAGCATCTTTAATCAGACGCCAGACGGAGGCAAACCCGAAGCAGCGAGGCTCCCGGTCGCCTGCGGACTCGCCGAGGAGGAGGCCAGGCTGCCTGGCACCGCCTCAGCTGGTGTGCAATACAACAATGTAAAGCCTCCGACCCACCGCCAGCATCTAATCCCCGGAGCAGGAGCCAGAGCTGCAGCAGGAAGCCAAGAGATCGTGTTTCACTCTGGAATTCTTCAGGCAGTTCCTTCCTCCCGCGCAGGACAGCCTTCCTCCCCTCCATCCTCCTCCTCCGGCACCGCATGGCCGACGGAGAAGGGGGCCAGAGCCGAGCACGCTGCGGCAGAGGGGATTCCCAAGAAGGCGCTGTCGCAGCTCCGACTACAACCAGCAAATAAACACCGAGACAGACTGGAGAGGTGAGATCTTCCCCTCTCTCAGCAGGGACTTCTGTTCAGCTGCAGCCAAAAGGACTTTAGTCGAAAGGGCTGTGGTTACTGCTCGGAGATGGACTTGTTTTTAAGGCACCTAAGGATGCCGAGCTGGCTCGCCGGGCCGCTTGAGCTGCTTCCTAAGAAGGCGACGGGATCAAAGAGTCTAACGGTAGAGTCTGGCCAAGGTGAGCTCAGAGGGGAGTTGCTAAAACTAGAGGTGGTGTGTAGGACAGGTAGGAGTGGAAAGGGAAACAGAGAGAGGCAATAGAGCAACGCAACACTGCGGATCCGTCATTTTATTGCGGTAAGCGCCGGGCAGAGAAGATGCAAATCCAAGGCCAGGAGCACTTTGAGAAAGAGCTTGCCAAGGGGAGGGACAAACACACCAGTGCAAAGGGCTGCGGCAACTATACCTTGAGCATAGGGCAGGCAGCAACCTCGCCAAAGTCCCCGGTCACTCAGGGCCTGTTCCTCTCAGCAGACGTTCCCCTCTTTCTGCCAGAGGCATTTACACCGGAGCACCAGTGTCACCCCCTTGCACGGACCCGCTCTGCCTCTGTGGGTTCGCAAGATGTCTGCTCCCACGCAGGCACGGGGCTGGCACCCAGCTGCCTGCCGACACGCCGTCCCCGCGGCAGGGACGACATCTGGTTTTGCCTCCAGAGCCTGCAAGCCAGAAAGGTGCTGCGGGCAGATAAGGCCGAGCCGTAGTTCACAGCGTCTGCTGTTAGACGGGGCACAGATTTTAGCGTTGGAGCCAGCAGCAGAGACGAGCTGCTGCACAGGCCTCTCGCTGCACTGCAGTCAAAAACGCAGCTCAAGTGTGAGAAAGGGACTTCAGCCCCCCCCTCCCCGCCTCCTCCCCAGGGGGGGTACAAACTCAGCGTGTGGCTTTATCTGCGAAGCATCTGAGCTGCTCCCCACACCCTCTTCCTCCTCGTCAGGAATGCCTCCGCGGAACAGAGCACTCGACAAAGATTTCAGCGTTCTGCGACCGGGAACATCCAAACCCTCCAATTTTAGTTATTAAAAACAAACCACAGCCACCCAAAGCACTGGCTGGTTTCTGGTCTCTGGAGGAAGGGGGAGAAGTTGAACAATACCCGTCTATTTGGAGAGGCAGCGCAGGGAAGACTTACCCTGTGCTCTGCTCCCTCGTCTCCAGAGCTTTCAAATAAACACATTTCACTCGCACCAAGCTCCTGCGTGCAGAGGTGCAGAATGAAGCCATTTCATTTCGCCTGGGCATTTTTGGGGAGGGCAGACAATTCCTATTAGGTTTACACGAGCAGCCTCATATCTATCGAATTTGGAGCTAGATTACTCCGGCCTGAGAGAGACCTCATCATTAGTATGTTTCCTAAAATTCAGCTTCAATTTTCTATACTTAATGTGTGAAAAAAGTTGGCTTGTACCAAAAAATATGACTTCAAGACAAATTCAGGATGGGCCTATGCCAAATCTTTCCATTTTCATTTGCTGCTTCTTACCTAACGCTCAAGGCAAAGCTGAAATCCTTTGCGAAGAGGAAAGCAGAACAGAGAGAGACCGAAAGAATAACTTCTTGGTCTGCAGCTAAGAGGAAAAGGATCCAGGACACACCTAAGCCGCTTGAAAAGAATTCAAACTGCGGTGAAAGGCCATGAAGAAAGAGGCCCAGCACGAAGGTGTGTACAAAAGCCTGCGTTATTAGGGCAGGAGGAGCGGACGGAGGAGTTAAGAGCGAGCACTGACGGCACGTCATCGCAGCAGATCAGAGCAAAGCACGTGCTGGTATCATGAGAGATGATCCTGGAGAACAGCATGCAGGTAGTGAAACCACTACCTGATAAAGACAAATACTCTCAGCCCCGCTGGCTGGGACACTTTCTTCGGAAGATGGTGAAGCTCTACCTAACACCCTTCCATGATGCCTGGGGCTGATCTTTCCAGTAGAAAGTTTAAGAGAGGAAGGGAAGACCAGCCTAAGAAGAAAAATGTGGAGACCCAGAGGTTTAATTTGAGTACAGAGTAGTTGCATTAGCTGCATCTTAAGGGATTAACAGTTCAGCTCAGCTTTAATGAATTTTAAACTTAAAACATTTCCTCCTCCTGCCTTTCTCAAACTTGGCTGGGATCACTCCTCTCTTTAAAGACTTATGAGCACGCCAAGTTTATTCCACACGCGCCAGGGAAAGGCAGCAGGCATCGTTCTTTTGAAGTGGGAACAAGCATGTTAAGTCTTCCACTCTCCAGAACCTGAAAACAGCAGAAAACATTTCTGGAAAGTTTGAGTGAAAGCTCAAGCCTTTGAGCGGAGACCAAACTAAAGAAAAGCCACAACCTTCAAGCTCAGCCACATCATTTCCAGTTAAATTCACAATCCATGAGAGAATGCACCTCTGGATTTAAGAAACACACATGCAACAGTAGGAACGTTACCTCCCTGCTGAAAAAAAGAGACCTCGAGGTAAGAAATCCCGTCATGCAGACAGGAATTTTGTTATGTGACAGCAGACACAGCTTCTGAACTCCTCTAGATCAGATAAACGCTTATGGAATCAGAGTAGGGATTTGCGTTGTTCTGCTCCCCTTTGTATAAAGATGAGAAAACATTGCCCCAAGTGTTGCAGGATTCCCAACCTTCCAGTGCCCCCGACACCACACCACCTCCCTCTTCATGAGGGAGCCCCCGGACCTACAGCCAGCCTTCATCCCTAGGGACGGAGGGACCGCGTCTGGGGACATCTCCCCCAGCGGCCCCGTGCCCAGGAGCTGCCTGCCGGCGCTCACAGGCCCTTCACCTGGTTATTTTTGCATTTCCCTGGTGCTGGGCAGAGGGGTTACAGCAGCCACATCTGTTTCTCATCATTTTCACTACCAGGACCTCAAGCACTAATAGGAAACCGTGCTGGGTCGCAAATCCAGCGGGGACTGTTGACTCCAAACATACCCATCGCAAACACCTTCCTCTCCCAAATACTCAAGGTATTTTTTTTTTTAGTTAATAAAATCTTTCACAGATAGAGCCTGTAATTCTTCAGCCAGAAAGCCCTTTTTTACTTTGATCTCTCAATTTTACAGGGACAATGTGCTTGCCGATTCCAAACTGATCAACGCAACGCCAAGAGCACTTCCCCATCTCTGGGATCTTCACACTCACTCCCCACCCAAACTCAGGCCACTTTCCCATCCCGGCCATCTCCTCCACGCTGCACGGGAGCGGGTCAGCTTCACAGCACAGCCCTGAGCCAAACCCCGCTGCCACCCCCCCCCTGCCAGCCCTATATCTTGCCAATTCCTCAGCAAAGCTTCGCCACCTCCTTGTCTGGAGACACAAATCCCATTTTGGTTCCATCACCTTCCCTTTCCAGAAGTCCTGCTCTTCCCCCAAACGCTTTACAACTCCCATTCCAAGCGTGGCTTGACTCCCCCAGCTCCCAAACCTCCTCCCCCAGCAAAGGAGCCGGAGAAAGCCCGCTCTGCCGGGGAGCTGCCCCGACACCCACCCCACGCCGTGGGTGAGCAGGGACTCGACCCAAACACAGCTCCTGCTGCATCTCCCTCCTCCCCTTCCCCAGCACATCCCTGCTTCCAGCCTGACAGCCACAACCCCCTTTTCCACCTCCTGCCAGCCCCACGCCCGAGCTCTCCGCTGGGGAGCTCTCCCTCAGCCCCAAGACCCCACATCCCCCTCAGTTCACTCCCCAATAGCTTTTTTCCCCCGGCTCCCCCAGGACCGGCTGCCATCCCACTCCCTGCCCTCCCGCAGCCTGGTGAGCAGCTTCCCGCTCATTCTCCCCGCCAAAAGTTGACACTCATCCCCTCCCCGCGCGGCTGGAGCCTTTCCCTCCCTCCCTCCTCTTCTTCTCACCCCAGGGGCTCCAACAGCAGTTCTTAAATCACCACCCCATCCAAATGCCACCTCCCCCCCCACCAGCAGGGACCCTGCTGCAGCCTCTCCCCTCCTAAAGGACGCTTCCACCCCGCAGGCCCCCCCCCCCCCCCCCCCCCCCCCCCCCCCCCCGACGCCCCCCCCCTTCCCCCCCCCCCCCCCAACCCCCCCCCTGTCCCACTCTTTTTTTTTTTTCCTTTTTTGGGGGTTTCTCCCCCCCCCCCCCCCCCCCC
>VUYV01000549.1:304681-321924 GCA_008711295.1 Anarhynchus alexandrinus
ATAGGCCTGGAGCTGAGGCCGCTCGGTGAGAGGCCCCTCCGGCGGCGGGGCTGGGGATCCCCTGGGCTCCGCGGACGGGGTGATCCTCGGTCCGCTCGGGGCGGCGGCGGGGCAGGGCCGGGGGCGGCGGGGCTGGGCCTCACCCCCCGCCGCGGCCTCTCCCGGCGGGGCTGGGCTGAGCTGAGGCCGCCGGGAGCAGCGCACCCCGGGTGCCGCGGGGGACCGGAGCGGCGGTGGGGCTGAGCCCGTGGTCACGGTGCTGCTGGGCCGCTGCCGCCGGGTTAGCGCGGGCGAGTGTCCGGGCCCGGCGTTGATGTGTTGGGGCGGCTGCGGACATCCTCTTCCAGTGGGCAGCGCGGACCGAGCGGGTCCAGCTTTGGGGCGCCTGTGTGGATGGGGAGTCCGTTCCTACAGACAGTGCTCTCCGGTGCCGGCCGTGGACAGCTCGTGACAAGCAACAGCAGAAACGAACGGGGCTCGTTCTCTCTTTTTTTCCCTGCCGGGGAGCTCCTCACGAGGCTTTCCTCAAATCTCGGAGGCTGTTGGGTGGCTGGAAGTCGCCTGGAGCCGTGCTGTGCCTGCGCGGGCGGACATAAAACCTCGGCCGGCCTGGAGCTGGGTGGGGAAGGGAGCTCCGAGCTAAACTATCACTGGTGTGTGCTGGTTAGGACAGAGTATTTGTTACAGAGGGGTAAGAGCCTACTGCTAAGGATGTGTCTGAGTCAGCAAGGAAGTTAAAAGATAGCATGAAAGAGATAAAAACTAACACTTTCTCTGTCAGCAGTGTGAGTACGGGGCTGGGGGAGGCAATCCGCCTGGAGTCGGGTGGTGTCTGTGGCTCGTCGAACACCCAGACTGCCATATCCTGGGCAGGAGAAAGTCCTGAGGCTCCAGGAACGTGGATGTGGGGCGTTTCTGTGCGGCTTCCACCTCTCGCGTCCTCCTAGCTAGAAGACATTGAAAGCGCGAGCCCTGGAAACACTGAAATGCAAATTGGAGGAAGATTAAACCAAACCCAAACCACGTATCCCAGGGCCCCTTAAACTGAGGCTTTAAGCAAAAGCCCTGAAAGAGGATTTGGTGTAACTGTTTAAAGCTAACTCAGAGCTGCCTTCTCCATTGGGTTTAAGTTGATTTATCAAGTTAAGATCAATTAACTCCAAATAAAGCATAAATAAGATTATGTGTTTCTCAGTACAACTCTGGATGAAAGCATAGGTAAAGGACAGGAGTGCTCAGACTCTCTGATCTCAGTTTTTTTCCCCCGCAGCCTGTTCACCTCCTCGCTGACTGCAGAGAGCCGTCTCCCCCTCCTGGGTCTCTCTGCTCTTTGGAGCACCCTTTCAGTAGCTGGGAAATTAAATTCCTCTTCCTGGCAACCCTCTGCTGTTCCATTAGGCAATTTCTGAGTCTCTCTCTTCTCCCTCCTGCATTTTTAATCTAGGCAGGGCTGTTATGCAGAGCAAGGAGCTTTAAAAGCAACGGGAGGGCGGCAGTGTCCCCTGGGGAGGTGAGGGAACATAATGGTCAAGTTCTGCTGCTGAACTGGTTCTGGCTGGGAGCCCCCAGCATGGGGGAGGATCGGAGCTCCCCCATTACCGTGCTGGGCAAAGTGACTCATGTCACATTTGGCTCCTTCTCTCCCCTCCTTCCCCAGGGGAAGAATCATGTGCGCTGAAGCGTGGGGGTGGTTTTTTGGTAGGTTCCCCTCGCCCTCCCCCTTACAGCTCAAATTGGAAACAGCAGCAGCCTGACCCAACACCAGCGAGAGTTCAATTACTCGGAGACATCTTGCAGCGGGCCTGGGTCTCTTGCTGTCTATCCTGAAACTCTTCTCCACTGTTATTAACAATTTCTGTGCTCTCCGGGTGGAATCGGATGGCTGAAGTCTTGCAGAAAGTACCTGCAAACCGGTGGAGCCAGATTTTTTTAAAGTATGGTTTGTGGCTCAGCCCCTCCCCTTGTCCCAGCTAAAATTAGCTCTGTCTTCAGAAGAGCTTTGCTTCACATCTGAGCGTATAAATAAAGGCTGGGTTTCCAGTGCTGCCTGACACTTGGCAGCTCTCGTGGCCTAAAAGGCAAGACTCCAGGAATGGGGAACAGGTGAAGGGTTGCTTCGCCTCTGCGATCGGGCAGCCGTGTCCCTTGGGAGCCTGGGCTGTGACAGGCGAAGTCCTGCGCTGCTGGTTCATCCCAGGGGCTCCAAAACCTCTTGCAAACAATCTCGCAGAGGAGGTGAAACCAGGACACGGGACACGCTTGGTCTTCCAGCTCCCCCTGACGAGTGCTCCTGGTCTGTGTCTGCACAGGGTGTCTGCTGGGGGGGGACTCTCAGGGGTTTCATGGGCTGAACTGTGCATTTATTGATGGGGGAGGGGTTATCTCGCTGTCCCCCCCCTTCCTCCAAGCCCTGGCGCTGCGTTTGTGGTGTTGTTACAGAACAGGAATTACTGCAGGAGCACGTAATGGTGCAGCAAATTAGCTGACACGGTCCAGCAGGACCTGGGAGCGCCGGAGGGATGTGGCGGAGGAAAAGGCTGGTGTGATGGGAGTGTGCGAGCAGCTCGTGGCGCAGCTGAGCCAGGAAAGCTGGGCGGCATGGGGGGCACCAGGTACCTCTGTGGCTCCCCGAGGGCTTCATCAATGCTCTTTGCCCCCCCCCCCCAGCTCCTGCTGGGAGAAGGGAAAAGAGGGGGTAGAGAAGGGCACAAGAAAGAGCGGTCGCAATGCAGATAAGAAACCTAGCTGGGAGGGGAAACCTGGTACCCAGTTTGCTGCTTATTCAGGTGACTTTTGAAAGCCAGAGAGAAATGGCATATCTGCGTCTGGTGCTAATGGGAGATTTACTGAGGTGGCAGCTGGGGAACGGGTCTGATCTACGCAGGAGAAAAGCAGGTTTCCCCCGGGGAGGGGCAGCGGAGTCCCGGTGTGGTCTGGCTGCTTCCCCTGCTCGGATGGCTCAGCTGAGCTCATGTTGGGTAGGCACTGGGGCAGAGGGAAACCTGCAGGAGAACGAAACTGTGATAAAAGCAGGGTTTTCTCCTCCCCAGCCAAACCGGCTCCCCTGGCATTTCAGTGCGAACCTGTCCATGCGGGGAGCGGGAAGGTTTGCACCCTGTCTTCCTCCTGCGTTGCCAATTCTGGCTCTGCAGGATCAAACTGGGGACCTAGGGTCTCGGTGCTGTTCAACGAGGAGGCTGTTCCTGGCTAACAGGAGTTAGACTGGGGAAAAAGCTCTCCTGGACCTGCGTCCGGCTCTCCCAGAGACCCCGTGATCTGCCTGGGAGCAGGGACGGGCTGTGGGAGAGGAGGGCAGGAGCAGCCGGCTGCCCCATCCCATCCTCAGGTGGTTACAGCCCGTCTGAGCTGGGAGCCCTGCTCACCTCTGTCTGTGATCCAGGGATTTTTGAGTGCTGTCCCAGAAGGCTGCAGGATCCCAGTGGCTCTCTGTGGACAGGGCTGACCTGAAGACAAGCCGTGGAGGGAGGAGGTGCTGCGGGCTCTGGCTCTGGTCACAGCGCGCACCCCAGCGAGAGCCTGACGGGCCGTGTTGCCCTCAGGAGCACAGGGGAGATTAATGCTGGATGCTCTGTCCCCTCTGGGCTGCTGGATTTGAATGCGTCCTCTGTCATCAGGGGAGAGGATCAGGGAGGGCAAGCGAGGGCAGATGTTGGGGTTGGGGAGGTGCCTGCTGGATGGGGCAGAGGTGTGAGGTGCCTGGGGGGATGCAGAGTACGTGGGAGACCCTGATCCGTTGATCTTCTCTTACTAAATCCTTTTTTCTTTGTGCAGATGTTTCCCGCTGGGCTCTGGCTCTAGGATGTTGGAGAACCGAGAGGAAGTAAGACCCTTTCTGACGTGGGTTTTGTCTTGTTCCTGGCTGGGGTTTGGCAGTGCTGGAGAGGGGTGGTCTTGGCTGAGCGTGGTGTCGAGGGGTGAGAGGTACTGAACGCTGCGCAGAGTCCGTGGGGCAGAGCTGAGGGGTGGCTGGTGATAAGGATGGGAAAGGCTGGAGGTGTCTGCGCTGCCCCTGGGGCAGGATGGCCGGACAAGACAGTGTGGTCGAGGGTACCTGTCCCCAGGAGCCCCTTTGAGCCCTGTGAAGGGGGGTGATGCTGGCACGGGGCGGTGAGCACTGTCTCCCTGTGCTCAGGCAGTGTTTGTGCCGTAGGAGCTGACCACGGTGCGTGTTCAGGACCCCCGGGTGCAGAACGAAGGCTCCTGGAACTCCTATGTGGATTATAAAATCTTCCTCCACGTGAGTTGCGGCTGAGGGAGAGGGGTGAGCTGCAGAGCTCGGTCGTGCCATACGTGAGGCTCACGAGAGGGGTTGTCCGGCCGTGTCTGGCTGTGCTGAAAAAGAACGATGAAGGGGGAACCCTCAACAGCCCATCCCTCCCTCTGTGCTTTCTCCATGTGGGTCTGACATCCAACTTCTCCCTTGAAGCCTGCTCAGGTCTTTAAGGCACTTTCAGCTCCCCAAAGCCCAGTGCTTCGAGGGGATCCCTTAGTCCCTCCTCTGCCTTGCTGCCCCTCAATCGCGTGGATTATTTCCATGGTGGGGTTTTTTTTTTTGCAGACCAACAGCAAGGCCTTTACTGCCAAGACCTCATGTGTGCGGCGCCGGTACCGTGAATTCGTGTGGCTGAGGAGGCAGCTCCAGAAGAATGCTGGCTTGGTGTAAGCATGCCTTGTGCTCCCTCCTTTCCCCCACCTGCAGCCAGACACTGTTTCCCACTGCCCTGGGATTTGGGGATCCCAAACGCTCTCTGAACAGATGTGGATAGAAACCCCAGATACTGAAATGGGGTACCTGGGCTCCAGCTCTGAACAATGCGGGGTCCTCGCTGCTGCTGCCACGGTGCTCCTGCGTCTCCTTGCTCTGGAGCTGGGGTGATCTGACCCTGAACTGCCTCTGCTCTGTGCCTGCAGGCCTGTCCCAGAGCTGCCCGGGAAATCCACCTTCTTCGTGGGCAGCACGGATGAGTTCATCGAGAAGCGGAGACAGGGGCTGCAGCAGTTCCTGGAGAAGTGAGTAGAGCATTTGTGAGGGTTGGATGGAGGGAGAGGACACGCTGCTCCAGTCTTTCTTAGAAGACGCTGGCTGTGAGGAGGCAGTGGAGCTGTCGATGGTCACCCTGGTGGTGCGGGACGTGTGAGCCGTTGGTGGGGCAGGGCTCAGCGTGCTCCTGGGCGCCTGCCTCACTCACCCTCCTCTCTCTCTGCACAGGGTTGTGCAGAATGTGGTCCTCCTCTCCGACAGCCGCCTGCACCTTTTCCTGCAGAGCCAGCTCTCGGTACCCGAGATAGAGGCGTGCGTGCAAGGCCAGGGCTCGCAGACGGTGACAGAAGCCATCCTGCACTACGCCATGTCCAACTGCGGCTGGGTGCAGGAGGAAGAGAGCCGCCCCGCGCTGCTGCCGGGAGGAGACCTGCACGGCAGGTAAGGCGGGGGGGGAAGGACCGGCCCGGGGGGTGCTGCCAGCGGGGCAGCCCCCAGCTCCCTTGCTGTGCCTGGAGCTGCGCTGTGCTGGCTGGAGCAGGCCTGGCTACCGGCAGCGCTCTGAGCCAGCTGGGGACTTGCTGTCTGCACCTCTCCTTGTCAGTGCTCTCAGCTGTGGGGCTGGCTACAGCCTGATTTGAAACGGTTGGTGCCTGTGCAAGGGACTTCCACCAGTAGCAAACAGCCTCTGCTGTGAAATAAGAGATAAGAGGAGCTGCCAGGCTTTCTAGAGACCCCTGAATGTTTTTGAATTTCCCTGTCCCATCCTCGCTACAGTCGTTTGAGGGAATGAAGTTGAGCACGTGTTCCCCAGCCCTGCACACTGGTGGGATTCCTGAGGGTCAGGCTATCGGAGCTGGACATCTCGGGCTGTCACCAGCAGCCTCTTGTACTGCCCTCCAGGCTGCCCGGGAGGGTGACCTGTCCTGGCTGTGGCCAAGGCTTAGCAGAAAAGAGCTTGAGTATCTCAGAAGAACTTAAGCTGAGGTTTACAAAGGCCTTCGGCTGCTTTCCTCCCTTAATCTCTGGGGAGCGGGGAGTCTTCGGAGGCTTTCAAAGCTCAGGCTTTCTGTGCATCTTGCCTTCGTCCTTGCAGCGTGACTGGGTTCTGCAATCCCTCGTGCCCATCAGAGCTTCAGAGTGCTTGCTGCAGGCTGGGGAATTAATCAGACATCTCCCCATGGGGTGGCTGACTCCCCTGCAGCCAGTGGAGGGTTTTCTGCACCTGGGGAGGCAGCTGACCTGGTGGGAGAGGAGGACATCCTCCGTTTGCCACTGGTGCAGCTCCCTGCAAGAAGCTGAACAAGCACAGACATCACCTGCGTGTTTGAGTCCTCCTGTGCTCGCTGGCAGCCTGGTGTTCCTGGCAGAGGTGCTCTGCATCCCCTTGCCCCTCAAACGAGAAGTTTACCTGCTAAGCAGGAGGTCGTGTCTGGCCTTCTGCACCACCCAGTGCCCGTGTTTCTTCATCTTGGTTTTCAAATAGCAGGACGAAAGAGTCGTGTGGACTCCAGCGAGAGACCTGTTTTTAAATAGAGCCCTTCTGGTTTAAGGAAGGGGTTTGAGGGAGCGCGGCAGCCCGGGCTAATGGGTAGGTACCCAGGCAGTGCGGCTTTGTGCGTCCCTCTCGGCTGCCAGCGCCATCCGCTTCTCGCTGGTGGCAGTCTCCCCCTCCCTTCCCTGCTGTGGGCTTGCGTGCGAGGGTGAGCGGCTGCCGCGGTGGCTGAGCAGAGGAGCCTGAGGTGGCTGAACCTGGAACCTGAGGGCTGCGGTGGGGCTGCGCAGAGGGGAAGCAGCCTCCGCTGCGCAGAAGGGGTTGCGCCGAGGAAGCAGTGGTTGACTTGCAGATGCGTGGGCACCTCAAGCCCTGCATCTTCCTCGGATCCATTCCCTGTTCTCTCTTTCCAGCTGTGCCGGCCTGGGAAGCACGCAGGGTCCGAGCTGCCTAGAGACCTTCCCGTACTGGAGCGACTTCGGCATGGATGACACCCACTCGGACAGTCCGGATGAGCCGGCTGAGCCCTTGGGCGGACGGCGTGAGATGCAGTAAAAGGCTGTAGCGACCTCGCCAGCCTTCCCCAGGACCTGCAGCCCTCGCTGGAAGAGGGACCGCTGCTGAGCCGGAGGGATGTCCAGGCTGGCAGGACTGGGGCTGCGTTGGGAACACGGCCTTGTCCCGGGCTCTGCGGTGTCCAGGGCTCACGTGCTCTCTCCCTGCTGACTCTCGACTGTCCTTGATGTCCCAGGCAGTGTGTTCATATCGCTCTTCTCTTTGGAGGAGAGATCTAGTGGTTAGTGAAACCTGTGTTTGTTGTTCCCATGGCCTTTGCTCGCTGACTGGAGCAGTAGCAGGGCTCAGTTCGGTTGCAGGGCCAGCGAGGCCCTGTGGGTTTTTTTTTTTTGGCATGTCCCTGGCTCGGGGCAGGGTGGGATACACTGCCTCACATCCAGCATGACGGAGGAAGGCTTTCCTTGGTGGAACTGCAGGCTGGGAGCAGGGGCTGGCCGTGGCCCAGTGGGTCTCTTTAGTCCCCCGCGTTCCCCTCCGTGCTGCGGGCAGGAGATGCTGCATTTCCCCGGTAACGGCTCCTGGGGAGGGTGGTCTCAGCTGCGTTGAGCCCACATGTGGGGAGCACATACCATATCCACACCTGGGGCCTCCTGGCACAGCTCACCCCCGCAGGTTTCCTGCAGCTGGGATGAACAGAGATGAGCTTCCCCCCGGGAGCGTGGGGCAGGGGAACGAGTGGGTGGGGGGGGTAAAGGGGGAGCAGTTTGTCTCCCCTTCCAGATGGGCTCCTTCCTCGCACACCGATTGCCATGCGCGGGGGGAAACGGGGGTCTCACAGCCGGGATCCGGTTTGCTTAGAAAGAAGGAGCACGTCGCTGGGAGTTGGTGTCTGGCAGTGTTTAGGCTCTGGTTGTGCCTCTCCCTGTGCTCTCCTGCACCTTCTCGTCCCACCCTCAGCACTGGTGAAGGCAGAGCCGACGTGCTCTGACTGGAAATAAAAATCAAGTAGAAGAGACTTACTGGTTGCTGGCAACGTGTGTCCTCGCTGCGTGGGCGGAGGGAGCTGAGCCCAGGCTGAGCTAATTGCGGAGAGATGGCTTTAGGGAAAAGAGGGGGTTATTGCACCTCTCACCACCGGGTTGGAGATGCTGAAACCATCGCGGGTGACCCTGCCCTGGGCAGCGGAGAGGTCCCCGGGGCCAGCATGGGATGCTGGGGACAGCCCTGGGGTGGTGGCAAGGGACAGGCAGGGCTGAAGGGTCCCACCTTGGCCCCGAAGTGAGTTTTGCAGTGCTGAGCCTGGAGGGGGGGTGGGGTGTCTCGGCTCCACACAGGGTCCAGGACGGACCAGGGAGGGCAAGGGAGGGTTGGAAACCCGACGAGGCGCATCCGAAATGTCAGGAGAAGTTCATTGCGAAGGCTGGCAGCTGCTGGCGCGCCGGAGCGCTGCTGCCATTGGCTGCCCCCCCTCCATGCATATTCATGTATATTCATGAGTGTGCGGCTCCAAATGGCGCAGCTGTGAGGCCAGCTGTGCCCACGGACCCGCTCCTGCGCCCACGCGTGCCCTCGCCCACGCGTGGCCTTTGCCTGTGCGCAGCCTCATGCAGATAACACGACCGGGGCCGTATCCTGCCCCTGGTTCCCTGCGGTCCCCCAGCACCGCTTGCACCGCGAACTTGGCCTGGCACAGCCATGTCCTTCATTTGACGCCTCGCCAGGAGCCAGCCGGCCCCGGGGGGGTTTCCCTGGGAAGGCAGATTTGGAAAGGGCAGCCTGTGGGGCTGCCGGAGCGAGGGCTCCATCCCTCACAGGGCACTGTGGTGCCCATCCTTCCCCTCCCCTGCCACGGGGGGCTGCAGCCCCGCTGCTGGCTGCGCTTCGGAGCCAGGCAGAAATTATTTTTAGTGGTGTTGATCGGCTTTGCGAAGCTGTCGGGAAAACAGTGACTCAGAGGCAGACCTGGCCGTGGTCGGGGAGGGGGGGAATAGCTCTGCTCCCACTTGTAGGGAGCTGAGCATCGGGGTCCCCCCCTGGGCTGCAGAGAGCCCCTGGGATGGGAGTCCCGCCTGGGTGGCACCGTGCAGGGGTGCTTTGGTGCAGAGGTTGGGGGCAATGGCCCTGGGGCGGGTGACGGTCCCCTCTGCCACGCATGCGGCTGGCTCGGCCCCTCGGTGGCCTGATGTCTGCCGGGGGTGATGGCAGCCGGTGAGTCAGCTCTGGGCAGGGAGCCGCAACCCCGTCACCTCTGTGTGCGTGTGGGGGGGTCAGGGACACGGTGGGCACGCAGAGCCGCTCAAGGTAACCTTCCCCACCCGGAGCAGGGGAGGACGGCTCGGTGTGTCCCCCCCCGACATCCCCATCCCTGTGCCCTCGCAGCCTGGCACGTCTCTCTCCTCCCCACCGCCTGCCAGAACAACAGCCTCGCTGCTTGGAAGCGGGCCAGGCTCTCCAGACAGCGCATCCTCACCCCCCCTCCAGCAAAGCTGTCTCTCAAGTCTGTGCAAACAAACCCATGGTGTTCCCCCCTGCCGCCTCCTCTCCCTCTCTGGCCACGCCACAACAGGGGAGGGCTCCTGCTCAGACCTGGGGCTGGAGCAGCCCGGGCTCAGCCAACGCATCCTGCGCCCATCTCCCGCTCCTGTCCCATCTCCCCAGCACCTCCTCAAGCAGCGCATGCTGGTCTCAGCCCCAGCATCCTGGCTGAGTCTGCGGCAGGATCAGACCTCCTGATGCTTGAGCATCGGGAGCGGTAACGGGGGTGCAAACGGCCAGGCCGTTTCCTATACGTAGGGCTGAGGCAGATGCGTCTAGTCAGCCCCAAACCTTGGTCATTTTTGGACCAGAGCATCCGCCTGGGCAAAAGCACCTGTTCCTCCCTGCTGGGATCCCAAAGAGCTCCCAGGAATGATGCTGGACAGACGAATACTGTCCCTGCAGCTGCCCCCAAAACATTCCTCGCAAGATGCTTATGGATGGGGAAATGGAGATGGGGGAGCGCTGAGCATCGCGCCGAGGGGCAGAAGAGAGGGAGCGTTTCTCTCTCCAGGTGCACAGATCCCTCCTGCCCTGGCACGGGCTCCCACAGGCGCTCAGGGTGCGGAGCGCTGGGGCTGGAAGAGCAGCTCGGGAACACCGGAGGGATTTGAGCAGAGCTCGTGCCCTGCCAAGCTGAGCTCTGGGCATCCCAAACCCATCCTCCAACACCGAAAACGTGCCTGGCGGGGAGGTGGGTGCGAGCGAGTCCGTGTGGGGGAGCCTGGTGAGGCAGCAGGCGCTGGGACGGGTTCGGCTGCATCCCCGCAGCCACCCCCCCCCCGAATGCCTCCGGGGTCCCATGGGGTCCCCCAGGTTGTGCCTGGCTTCTAAACATCTGCCCAGCTGTGCTTCGGAGCAGCCTTGGGGCAACGGCTGAGCTCACCCCGTGGGCGATTCTCCTCTATCGGTACCGAGCGCCCCAGCGGCGGGTACCGGGGGTGGGGGGGCCGTTCTGGTCCAGCCCAGGGGGTTTGGGCACCCTCCCCGGGAAGGCTGCAGTCAGCAGGTACTTACCACCATCTAGTGGCCCTTCAGCCAAGTGCGGGAGGAGGAGGAGGAGGATGCGCTGGGTTAATCCTCAGTCGTGGGCTGGGCTGGGGCTGGACCAGAGGGCTCCGGGGACGCTCAGAGCTGGGGCTGGAGGAGAGGGGCCGCTGCCGGCACCCACTTCCAGCTCCAGACCCCCAACCAAGTCTGGAGCAGCCAAACGTGGAGTAGAAAATGGCTTTATTGTGGGCTGTCAGTCCCCTGTGCCCCCCGCCATGCCCCGACGGCATCACAGTGGGTACCACGGGGCAGAGGTCCAGGACACCGTGCGGGGCCGGGTGATGGGACGTGGGTCTCTTCATGCACTGGGTGCTCGTAGCGGGGGTAGGGTCGTGGTGGGGATGGTGTCACCAGTATCTCAGCATGGCCAAGGAGAGAGAAGAACCTGGATTCAGGCAGGGGGAGAGACACGGGTGATGGTGGGGAAGGGGACACTGAGACGCAGGCTGGGGCTGACACAACCGCTCACGACCGTGACTCGCGGGCACAGAGGGGAATAAGGAGGGTGGGAGATCTCCAGGCAAATGGGGAGGTCTCACTGCCCCAGGCAGGTGTCAGGACTCTGCCTCTGGCCCCTCCACTTTCCCAGCCCTGACCTGTGCCTCAGTTTCCCCGTCTGCCACGTGCCTCCATAACGGGCTTTGTTTGGGGGAGAAACACTGCTTGGTGTCAGTGTTGGTGTCAGAGCTGCTCACACACAGCTCTCTGGGTCCGACGGAGGCGGCTGTGGGGGTTTTAGCACATTTCTCCCATGGAGCTTGAAGGATTTGAACTCCAGGGAGGGACACTGGGCAGGGTGGCATCGTCCCCGAACTGTGACTGTGGTTCGTGGTCTCCCCTGCTCCCAAGTAAAATGGAGACCAGGAGATGGAGCCAAAGACAGTCCCTGAGGCTCAGCACCCCGCAGATGCCGGGGCACCCCAGGAAGGCAGCTGCCTCCCCAGCACCCGCCTCCACGCCGCATCCCCAGCGGGTGCATCCCCGGGGTGCCACCTCTCACCTGGGGTGCTGCGGTCCTCATCGCTCCTCCAGGTCGTAGGCAGCCGCCAGGTAATCCTTCGGGACGATGCCGACCACGTTGTTGAGCTCTCCGACCCACCAGCCGTACACGTTGTACTCCTGGGGAGACACAGAGGGAGAGACATGGATTTAGTGCCAGCGCAGGGGACACAGCTCGGGTCCCGTCCTTCGGTACCTGGCAGAAAACTCCCCAGTCCCACCTCTCCCCCTTCGTCCTGCCCCGCTCTCCCTCTTCGCTCTGGGTCCTGCGGGACATGGCTTGCGGCTCGCTCAGAAACTCAGCATTTAATTCACACTTTTGGGGTAGTTTAGTTACAGATGGCAACCCCCGGGGTGTCCCAGGCCCCAGCCTGGAGCTCTGTGAAGCCCCTTCAGGTGGATCATGTCTGGGTAATGTGTTCCCTCCCCAGATTTATGCGTGATTTTCCCCTGACAGCACATTTTGGAGGCAAATAATAACAGAGAAAACCTCCCCGTGTGCGAGAGGAGGAGTTAGCGCATACAGGCTTAAGAAGTTTGCCATCGAAATAGGAGATTTTTTTTTTTAATTGTTTTTAAAGGAGATGTTAAAAGTGATGTGCACAGCAGCGCATCCTATCCCGTAGCCCACCTAAGCTCTGACCCCCTTCGCCTGTCTGGGGTGTTTAGTGGGTCCCCGAGCTCATCCCTGCTTCCCGAGAGGGAAAGGGCTTTGCTTGGGAGAGGGGCTGAGAGTCACCAGGGACAGACATCGCTCCCGACTCTCCCAGCTCTGCAGATGGTGCTGCCCTCGCCGGAGACGGGAAAGGGTCCCAGGAGTCCCGCCGCTCTCCGGGATGGGATCCCGATGCTCCCTGGGATGGGATCCCGATGCTCCCCGGGGACCCACACCCCCGCAAACGGCACCAGCACTGAGTCAAGCCCCCGCGATGCTGCTGGAAATGAAGGAGCGGGGAGGGATGGGGGCTACATCCCCCCTGCCCCGCTGTCCTCACCAGCCAGGGGGGAAAAATCCCGCTGCAAAACCAGAAGGAAAAAATTCGGGTCTATTTGCTGCAGCCGGGAGACCTGCGGGCAGAGGGGCCGAGGTGTACCCCAGGCGTGATGGGGAGCCCCCAACACCCCCTCTCCCTGTCCCCCCCCCCACCCCAGCTCTGCCGTAGCCTGAACGCTATGAGGTATTTTAAAATAATTTCTGCTTTGATGAATTGCCGGGTAGTCCGCGATTGCTCATAATCAAAGGGAGGAAAATGCAAATGAGAGCCAGCCGAGAACTCGCGGCACCGAGCGTTTATTTCACTGCGCAGTGCCAGAAAGAATTAAAACAACATTAAACTCCCAGCAATAATGTTTAAGTCCTCGTTTCCAAGTGCCAAATTGCACCACTCTGGATCATACAGATGTTCGTTAATTATGCTAATTTTTATTAAACTATTAAAACGAGGAGTGCACTGGCACAGCGAGGCAGAGCCCAGTGCAGGGTGAACTCTGCTCTCGTCTGGAGGTGCTAATTTACATCTCGCTAACGTGCTGATGCCTGAGACCGGGTTTTGGAAGAGGGGGGGGGGGGGGGGANGTGGGAGAGGGGAGTGGGATGCTGTGCCCCCCCCCCCTCCTCCGCCAGCTTAACCCTCATCGGGTGCTGCGTGGTGGGAGCTCGGCAGGGTGCAGGGGGCAGCACCCATGGGTGCTGGTGCCGTGCCGGGAGCCTCCGGCAGCACCGGGCATCAGGCAGGAGGCAGAGCAAAGCCACCGCTCTGCCCCATCCCCAGAAAGGCAGTAGGACTGGGCAAACTGGGAACCCAGTGCTCTTTCCAAGCTGGCACGTAACAGGGAACTGGATTTGGGGTGGGGGTGTCACCCCAACACCCCGGCGGCCATCCCCCTGCCCAGTCATCCTCTACACGGCCGCGAAGGCGTCGCTCCGCTCCCGAAACACTGGGATTTTCTCCCAGAAGGAAGAAAACCCCTCAAAGCATTTTCACTCCCGAGCTCCCCGGTGCTGAGCAAACCCGAAGCAGACGCTCGTTCAGATAATCGCCCACAACTGGGGGCTTTTATGGCGGGTTGGTGCACAGGGCCATAAAAGGCTTTAACGCTGCTAATCTCCACTGGTAAGGGAGAAGGAAAAAAGGGGGAAAAGCAACAAGATGACAACCACAACCCGGTTTCTCTCCCCGTCCTGCACCATGGCTCCTCTGGCATCACCCCGGAGAGATGATATTCTTCCGAGTAGGGGGAAAACACAGTCCCTGAATGACCCAGCTGCAGATTCCCCCTATTCCCATCCGGGGGGACATCCCACAGCCCAAGCCTGAGATCACAGAGGCGGTGACGGGAACGTGGCCAACTGTCCCCTGCGTGGCCTCGGATGGATGACCACCTGGTGGGACCCTAAACGTGCAGCCACATCTCTCCAGCAGCACTTCTCCTGCTCCACCAAGCTCCGATTGTCCCACCCAACATCCCTCCCACCCCTCGCCCGGGCTCTCCTCCTCCGCCGAGTGCCGCAGGGATGATATTTACTCCCCACCGGCGCTCCCAAGCTCTCCTTGCCACCGCGCTCCTTCGCCAGCCCTCGTAAACAACCCCGTCGGGCTTCGGGAAGGCCATTAATCACCCCCCTTCGCACAGAAGATCAATGACGCTTTGATGGATGCCGAAGGAAAAGCCAATCAGTCAGGGACTTATCGGTTTATGATTGCTCGGCCCCATTATTAGTGCTTGTGTGTCATACATTATTGTTAGGAAAATGGAGGAATCTAATTCATAGATGAGCTATGGCGGGCGTGCGAGGGGTCGGCTGACACCGGGGAGTTTTATACCAGGTCAGCTATACATCTATTTACCTCGAAAACCAGCTCGGAGCTGTGGCAAGCGCTGAAACCGAGGGGCTACCTGTCCTTGGGGGAATTCGGAGCCGGCGGCAGCTGAGGGATGAGGCTGGGAACACCGTTTCCTTGGCACACCACCCAGCCTGGCGCATCGAGGAGTAACTTGGGTGATGCTCACCCTTCACTTCAGATCATGGCCTACCATCACCTACCTGCCTCCCTCCTCCGCTGCTCTTTTGTAGGGTAAATCCCTATACAAATAAATGATTCCCACCTGCTTCCAATGATTCCATTCTCAGCTGCTGTGAGGAGCTGAGCACACACAGCCGGGACAGTGCTCCTGCCCCTTGTCCTGTCTGCAACTCCTGCTCCGGCACCACTCGGGGTGGCCACATTGTCCCATCCCATCAGGGTCCATGTGTCCCGTCCTACTGTGGTCTGTCTGCCCCATCCCATCAGGCTCCGTCTGTCCCGTCCCATCGGGGACCATGTGTCCCATGCCATTAGGGTCCATGTGACCCATCCTACTGGGGTCCATGTGTCCCATCCCACTGTGGTCCATCTGCCCCATCCCATCAGGGTCCGTGTGTCCCATCCTGTTAGGGTCCATGTGACCCATTCTATTGGCGCCCATATGTCCCATCCCATCAGGGTCCATGTGACCCATCCTATTGGCACCCATATGTCCCATCCCATCAGTGTCCATGTGTCCCATCCCATCAGGGTCCATGTATCCCATCTCACCAGGGTCCGTGTGTTCCATCCCATCAGGGTCCATGTGTTCCATCCCATCAGGGTCCATGTGTCCCATCCCACCAGGCTCTCCACGTCCCAGCCCAGGGGGAAGGAGCTAACAGACATAAGGCGCTCAGAGCAAGCAGTACTGGGGGAGGGAGAGGAGGGTGATGGTCCCCAGCTGGGAAGGCCAGGCAGAAATGACCACCCGGGCCAGGGAGAAGCACGTGAGCAGTTTTGGAAAGGACGACAGCGCAGCTCCTCCTGGGGACGAGTTCTCAGGCTTTCCATGGGGAAAATCCAACCTGATCGAAGGAGTTCAGGATTTACCCCGTGAGCCATTTCCCATTAAAAACAAGCGACCACCCAAAACGGCCGAGCAGGGCAGCGCCGCGGACCACAGCGCCTGGTGACAAGCACGCTGCGGCGCTGGCACGACCTGGCTTGGGGATGCCGAAAAGCTGGGGCAGGAGGGACCCACATCCCTTGGGGCACCCTGGGGCCGGCTGGCTCCTCGCCAGGACACCGCAGCCAGGGGGGACGGCACGGCGGGGGGGGACACACGGCCGGGACAGACAGACGGCGGTGACGACCGGGTCCCCCATACAGCCCGGGAACGGGCAGAAGGTGCAGCTGGAGCCCCGCCAGCCGCCGGGGCCAGGCCGGGGAGACAATAGCGGCGGCAGCATCCGATCGGCGGCGCTGATGGGATTGGGAGCCCATGTGAAAACTGCCGTATTAATATTTATTCCATAAAGCGCGCGGCTCCCAGCTTTGCGCGGCTCTGCCGCGCTCTGACCGCAGTACCAACCCTCAGGCACCGCAAACACAATTTGAAAACAATGTGACGGAAATGTTTAATCTGCTCAGCCCATCTGTGCTGCGTATTTCTCCAGATCTCCCTGAGAGAGGCGCCTTCGAATCTCCACATTGCCTTTAATATTCTCCTAAATCACCTCCCCACTGCACTTCAAGGGCCATTGCTACAATATCACAGGTTCATCGAGAGTGCACGGGAGGAAGGGAGGGGGGGGNAGGGAGGGGAGAGTGGGGGACGGGGGTGTCGACTGGGATATTTTTTATTTTAAAATATTTCCCAGGGATGGTGTTCCTGTGCCCCTCGGACAGGCGAGAGAGAAGAGCGGGGGGAAAAAAAAAAGGGGGGGGTGGGTTGGTTTGAAATCAGAGGGAAGTTATTGTGCTGTTGCTGGGAGGCGATTAGCGGGGCTGTTTAGAAGCAAACAGGCTGGAATGGAGCAAAAATCATTTCCAAAGAATCACTTTTATTAATCTCCTTCCTCGGCCGCTCGCTTTCGCGTGCGGCTGCCGCTATTCCTCTCTCCGGAGGGCCCCATCCTGCTCCGAGCTTCACGTGTGAAACGGGCGCGGATGCTCGGGTGAGGGGGGGGACACCCCGAAGCAGCGGCAGCCCGGGGTGGGGGTGGATGGTCCCACACTCCTGGGTCCCCCCACCCCGGCACAATGGTGACCTACAGCCGAGGTGCTCCAGCTCAGGTGCATCCCCGTTCCCTGCCTCAGTTTCCCCATCACACCAAAACCGTTCCCCCCCATGCGGCTTTTCAGTACTTAAAGGGGCTACAGGAAAGATGGGGACCAACTTTTCTGCGGGAATAGGACAAGGCATAATGGCTTTAAACTAAAAGAGGGGAAATTCAGACTAGATATAAGGCAGAAATATTTTACGCTGAGGGTGGTGAGACCCTGGCCCAGGTTGCCCAGAGAGGTGGGAGATGCCCCATCCCTGGAAACACCCCAGTCCAGGCTGGACGGGTCTCGGAGCGACCTGGTCTGTTTGGAGATGTCCCTGCTCATGGCAGGGGGTTGGACTAGATGGCCTTTAAAGGTCCCTTCCCACCCAAACCAGTCTGCAGTTCTATTTCCACTGGGAGGCCTCCGCTCCCTCCTTGGGCTGCTGGGTGCTGCCACCCCAAACCACCCCACAGCCATGTGCGGGGTGCAGGGGATGCGCAGGGTGCAGGGGGTGTGTGGGGGGTGCAGGGGGTGTGTGCAGGGTCCAGGAGTGCATGGGGTTCAAGGGGGGTGTGTGTCATGTCAT
>VUYV01000549.1:329508-348829 GCA_008711295.1 Anarhynchus alexandrinus
GGGGGTGTTGGGGGAGTAGTGGGGGTGGTGTTTGTTGGGGAAAGGAAGGAAATGTCGGTGTTCTTAATTTTGCATTTCTATTAAAAGGCAAAGAGGTACTGCAAGAATAAAAAGGGGCTGCTCAATAAATAACTGCAGTATCTATCAGTAAATACACATAAACACACCGATAAATGTTTCCGTTTCAGAAAACCCTGAATTAAAGCTGTTTACTACAAACCACAAAAGGAACCAAAGCCGCTTTTCCCTCTCTCCCAAGTCCCTCATCCCCTCCTCAGGCTCAAACCGAGCTGTCCCCAAGGTGGACATCTGTAACCTGGTCAAGAGGGGACACGTGGCACCAGCGCCAGCTCTGCTGGGCAGTGTCCCCACCACGGCGACAGCCGTGCCAGAGGCCATGGAAGAGGAACACCGTTAATTAACAGAGGTATTTGCACGGGGCCTCTGGGAGAACACTGCTGGGGAAGGTGACAGCCAAGTTTCTTTATTAATTAAAGAAGCCAAGCAGGGGACTGCAGCCGTCGGAGCAGGGCCCGCTCAGCCAGCAAACCCCACCGACTGCTCGACCGGGAGCACCCGGAGCAGGAACAGGGATGGGGGGAGAGCAGGGAGCAAAGATCTGCCTTCACCCCCCGCTACCGGGAGGTCAGAGAAGGTCCCAAACCTTCTATGGCATTATACAACCCCATAGCTCAGGTCTCGATCGTCCCATCGAGCTGTGAGTTTGGGAGGGCAGAGCTTTAGCTCCATCCCTGTGATCACAGTCTGCTGCGGAAAGGGAAGGGAACGTGAGACAGCAAACTCTTTTTTTCCCATTTTTTTTTTTTTTGGAGAGGCAAATGAATGGGTTTGGGCTGATGACACTGTTGCCAAACCGTGCCAAGGCTGGGGACCGCCCCGGGGCTAAATGTGAGCGTGGGTTTGCTGGAAAACATCGCAGCAGCGTTTCCAGAACGAAACATTTCCATTTTTGCCATCTCAGAATGGCACTTCCCACCCCAGAAACTGGCCCAGACACCGGAGCCACCACGAAAGGTGGGTCCCCCCTCCAGGGGCAGAAAATATCCCGCTGTGCATCGCATCGGCACCAGCCGAGCCTCGTGCCCAGGTCTTGCAGAGCCCCACGCCCGGAGGAGGTGCTGCTCTGCCCAGTTTGCAGACTGGGAAAGCGACTTGTCCCAGGGCACCCAACAGATCCTTCACAGCACCAAAAAAACACCCCACCCCCCACCCCCCATTCCCAGTTTTCAAGCACGGAAGACGATTTAAAACATGCTCCTGGACCAAAGGCTTCAGGCAGGAGACTGCTCTGATGGCACAGCACCAAAGTGGGGGTGAATCCAGATGTCACGACACGGACATCTCCGTGATGTGACCCCCATGGATAATTAAACCCGGTAAAACCATATTCTGCAGGGGAAGGGAGGGGGATTTGAGCACCGGGGCTGTACCAGCGATCCGTGCCGCTCTGCCACGCGGCTGAACCAAGCCCAGAAAGCATAAATAGAAAATAGCCAGCACATGTTGGAGGAAATGTTGCTAATATGGTATAAGGGACCGAGTGATAAGGGTGCATCTGGAGTACTGTGCCCAGATTTGATCACCTAAATATGAAAAAGGACATTACCGAGATGGATAATGGCACGGCAGGGAGTGACTGGAATGACTCAGGGACTTGGGGAACTTAAATAGAAAAGCTGGGAGGGAAAAAAAAAAAAAAAAAAAAGTAGGTCTGCATCCTTTGGAAAGCATTAAAGGGGGAGCTCAGAGTGGCGAGGAAAAGATTGTGAAGGGAATAGAAGGAGTAGGAGCTACTGAGTTATTTAAGCTTGCGCTAAGTGCGGGAACCAGAGGTTATGAACTGGAGGCAGAGGAAATATCAGGGCGGGCGGGCGCTGAGCAGGAGGACGGGGCAAACAGCAGCTTTGGTGGGAGCCAGCAAATAGTGTAATTAACAGAAAAGGTCATTATGGGAGGGTGTAAGAACAACACTGCGATGCGGAGAATAACCCGGTACGGGGAGGGGGGACGGTGCTCAGCACCGACCTGCTGGTGTCCCCTGTGAGCCAAGGCTGGGGAAGAGCTGCGCCGGTGGGATCGAAAATACCGATGATTCTATGGAGCACCATCGTTAACTCGCTGAGATTTAAACATCGCGACCCCCCACATCAGCCCCGCTCCTCTTCAGAGTTCTGCTCTCTGTCACCAATGCATCAGGAGGGGAAGGGGGTTTGGGTTGAGATAGAAAATATCATCTTCCCACAAGAGGCTTCCAGAATGAAAAGTGCCCATTTTCCCCCAGAGCTCCCCTGGAATGGGGACCCGGGCGTCTGCTCGCCCCCAGGGACGCTGGAATCAGCCTTGTCCCAGTTGCCTCTCATTTACCAGGAAGGTTTGGGAGGTGCCCCCCTATCCCGCATCTGCTCTTTCCCGCTTGTCAAAGGAACAAGAGGACCTCGGGGGCATCTGGCCACCCTGCCAGGGAGCGGAGAGAGGAGAAGCCGTTGGTAACACAGGGACTCTGCAGAAGCTGCGTGTGAGAGCCTGGACGTGATGCTCCGCGAGTACAAAGGGAGAAAATTTTCCAGCCCACAGGAAGGTTTGTGCTCCCAAAAGTTGGCGTATTTTTTTCCCAGCTATGTCAGCTGCTGGGATGGAAGGTCTCACCCCTCCCTCCAACCCCGCCTTCGAAAGGTCAGGATTAATTGCGGCAGATGAGGAAGATGCCTCATGATGAAAGCGCGGTCGGGCTCTGTGCTTCGTTCCCAGCCGCAGCTTCAAAAGCAACGAAGGCGTTCGTGCCAGCGACTGAGAATATCTTGTTAAAATTAAGACCGTTTGAAGAAAAGGGATCCTGGTTTGTATTCTCCCACTTAAAGATAAGGCCAAGTGAGGGAGAACTTCACTCTGCAGCCTCCACGTGGGACAGCGAATGTCTGTGACCCTCCCGACCCGCCGGCTCCCGGCTGGGTGGGATGTGGGTGGGATCTCGACACACCATCCCAGTGCTCCTGCATCACCCGGCATGAATTAGAATCACAGAATGGTTTGGGTTGGAAGGGACCTTGAAGATCATTGAGTTCCAACCCCCCTGCCCTGGGCAGGGACACCTCCCACCAGCCCAGGTTGCTCCAAGCCCCGTCCAACCTGGCCTTGAACACCTCCAGGGATGGGGCAGCCACAGCTTCTCCGCTCACTTTTACCAAAAAGAAGTTTTGTTTAAAAAGCCCCGACGCCCCACCCAGACCTTTAAATCCGCGTTGAGGGCAGAGCCGTGATTTCAGCGCCACTGATTTACACTGATGGAAGTGGGACGAGAGCCCGCTCCCGCGTTTATGGGCCTGGGGGTCATGAAGAAAACCAGCCAAATGTGACAACCGCGTCATTTTCTTCTGCAGCCTGAGCAGCCCCAAGCGGGGGCTGTGGGAGAGGCACAATCCGCCCCGGCCCCTTTGCTCGGGGGGCGTTGTTTCGGAAGCCTGTTGATGCTGAAACCTAATGACAACCGTCTGCAGCTCCGGGGTTTTCACCGCTGCGCTCGTGCTCGGTGAAACCTCCTGCCACGCCGAGCGCGGGGCCCTGACAGGAGGCAGCCTGCGAGGAGTGGTTTTTATTTTCTAAGTAGAGGGATTTTGCTCCGTTTGTATGCGACCGGGAGGCTCGCGCTGCACCAGCGGCCCCGAAGCCCGTCCGGCACTGAAGGTGGGGGACTGAGCCAGCCTCGAGCGGAGCAAATGGGTGTCTTGGCAGGAGCAGCCTGCGGCTCTCAGCTGGATTTGCTGGGCTGCTCCAGCGTCGTGGCATCCTCGTGGTTCTTAGAAATTAGAAACGATAGTTTTCCATTAGCCAAATGCTCATCTGGCGCTTTGGCCGTGTGATATAATTAAGAAATAGCCCCTTCCCTCCCTCCCCGCGGCCCGGCCCTCTGCTCAAGGACTCCCGTCGGCTCTTTCTCGCCCTTGGTCCAGTTGGACAGAAGCACAAATTACCGAGGCAAAAGGCACGAGGACCGGAGTTCCCGGCGCCGCGATAACCTTTCCCTCTTGAAACGCAGCCCAGCCTTCCAGAGGCACGGGTCTAATATATTATTTAGCGTAAAAACAGACACAGGACTTAAAGCGATCATGACAATGCTAATAACTAAACCAGTTATAACGATTAACAACAATTACAACCGCCAGGCAGACGCTAATGAGCACGAGCAGGGTGTTTAAACGGCTGGCAGGGCTGTGACGGGCGAGAGCCAAAATCCTCGGGGTGGCCTCGGGGCGCAGGTTCGTCATCACCTCTGGCACCAGCCTGCCACGGAGCCGAGCTCTGCTCCCCGCTGACCCCCACCTCGAGCTGGAAAACCCACCGGGAAGCTGCTTTCCTGCCGCCGGGCCCTTTTTGGATGGTTAAATGCTGGGGCAGTTGTGAAAGGCAAAGAAAAACGTGTGTGTGCGGGTGCACGTCCCATCACCTTCTGCTTTCCTTACCCCGCGCCGAGGCATCTCCACGGATAAACGGACAGCCCCGCTTTGGGACCACATTACAGTTTATAAGATGGGGACGTCGTTTTTCCCGAGCTCTGGGTGCTGGTTCCGGCTGCAGCTGCCACATGCTCCGGTGGCCAAATAAGTCATCGCGCCGGGGGGTGGGAAATAAGCTCTGCAAAACCATGAGGAGTGGAGAAACGCAGACTTGCTCCGGTCTCTGCAGCCCGCTGGGACTCAGCCCTGGCTGCGCTACCAAGATTTCAGTAGAAACAGGGCTGAGTGGCCCCCTGGGCTGGGGACGACTGCCCGGGGTACATCCATGGGGGGCTGATGTTGGCTAAAGGGAACTGTTGGATCAGGCTTTCCAGAAACGCCGGGAATCACAGAATCATAGAATCATTCAGGTTGGAAAAGACCTTCAAGATTATCGAGTTCAACTGTAAACCTAATGCTGCCAAGTCCACCGCTAACCCATGTCCCTCAGAGCCACGTCTACACGTCTTTTAAATACCTCCAGGGATGGTGACTCTGCCACTTCCCTGGGCAGCCTGTTCCAGGGCTCGACAACCCTTTTGGTGAAGAAATTTTTCCCAATGTCCAATCTAAACCTCTTCTGGGGCAACTTGAGGCTGTTTCCTCTTGTCCTATCGCCTGTCACTTGGGAAAGTTGGGCACGGGGGCTCTCGAACCCTGGGAGGGGTAAACCAGCTGAGCAATGCTTGGGGTGCTCATAGATTCAGGAGAGCACGAGCATGCGTGAAGCCATTTTAGCCACCCACCACCCACAGCATCCAGCACCGAACCCATCTGGTCTCCATCACCCAACAAGCGGGATGCCTGCTGCGGGTCTCCGGCTCCATCACCGGGGCCAGACCATCCCCTCCGAGCTCTGGAGTGGGAGGATGGTGCGGGAAGCTCTCCCGAGCCGGGCTTTGCCAGGAGGATGTGTTTTCCCAAAGTGGCGAGGAGGAGCGGGGCGGCAGGAAGCCCCCGGCCGGTCCAGCCCCGGCTGCTCGGACACAAGCGCTGCTTTCCTGTGCCGGGGCGGAAGCGGTAATGGAAAGTGAAGCAGGTGGGACCGGGGAGGAAACAGATCTTCCGCTCCCGTCCCACGGTGCGGGTCCTTAAGGAAAAAGCAGGGGTGGGGGCCCTGGCCACCGTGGCAGGCTCTCGGGCCGGTGGCTCCGGGCGGGCGGCGCTGGTTCCTGGGGTGGTGGTGTGCGTCCTTCCGGCTTCCCGCGCCGAGATCCCTCCCTGCGTCGGCTTCCTCTGAGCCATGACTCGCTTCCTGCCCTCACTCCAGGTTGTTTCTGCCCCAGCGCCTCTCCCCGGCCCCTTGGGATGCACCGGGAGGGCTGGCTCCCTCCCCGCGGTCCAGGATGGGATGAGGGACAGGGAGTGCCTCCACGGAAGATCCTTCAGCACACAGGACTCATCGGGCAGGAGAGGGGATGGATGCTGGGGCTCCTCCATGGAGGGCTCACTAAGGCCACCCCCCGTGGGGCACCTGTCCAAAAAGGAGAGGCATCCCCCATGCCCATAGTGTGGAGAAGGTGAGGAGGGGGTCCCCAAACCTGAGTTATCTGAACTTTACCAGCTGCAGAGCCTCCTCGGTCACTCATCTCTTGGGACCTCTCCCATCCACCACACGCCCTCCATCACCACCCGCCCCCCAGGATGCTCGAAGGCGGCCAGACTCAGACCCCCCCCAAACCACCGTGGCCCCTTGGGTTAGCCAAAGCAAGGCGGGTTCCTACCGCTTCTCTGTCTGCTCCCGGCGTCCTCGCTGTCCTCTGGGAAGGGGGGCTCCAGCTCCTCATCTGGGGGGGGGGAAACAAAGCAGAGCAGAGAAGTCAGGGCAGGGCTGTGAGCGTTACTGCCGCACCAAACCCCCAGGCAGGCAGAGGGCTGCGAGAGCATCCGACTGTCAGAATAATAAATTCCCAGCTTAATTGTGAAGAGTGGAAGGGAGGAAGTCACAGATAATATTTTAAAACGTGTTGCATAAAAATATGAATTGTTGTTAACACTGGTAAAAACAAATCACTTATTATAGCCTCATAAATTCAGGCAGCACTTTGCCGAGTGCCCTATAGGAAGAGATCCTTCCTGGGCAGGACTCGCAGCCCGGAGAAAACGAGACGCTGAGGAGAAATGCCAGAACTGAAATGCGAGGAAGGATGGGGGGCAGAAGCAGGAACTGAGGAGGAGAAAGAGGAGCCCAGGCAGCGGAGGGGAGGCAGGCTGGCACGGCTGCCGAGGACGGGCAAAGAGGAGGCAAGAAAATAGTTAAGAAAAGATATCGCGGAGAAGGTTAAGGACTAGAAGTCATGGGGAAGCCCTGTGAAAATGGCTAGAGACTGATGGAGCAAGGATCTACACACAAATAAGTTTAAATAAGATTATTTAACACCAAGCCAGGTACGACCCATCCAGCCTGAGCTGCTCTGGGTGCTCAGCACCCACGTTAGCTGCCGTCACAGCCCAGGTTTCCTTCTGTAACCATAAAGGCTTGAAGCAACCTAATAAAATAATATAAACAAAAAAACCCAACCCAATTCTGAAAGGTTTCAGAAAGCAAATTGCTCGTCTGCCCCTCTCGCACCGCTGCCAGCAAAGGGGTGATGGTGACCGTGGGACAGCCCTGGCACGGCTGAGCCCGGTGTGGAAGAGGTGTCCCTGTCGCATCTCAGGGGACGTGGCTTTGCCGTCACCTTTAGGCAGAGCCAACAGAAGCCAAGCGTGGGTCTTCTGCTCCTCCCGCGGCATCCCGTCGCGGGGCAGCGAAGCGCTCTTCCGAGGACGCGGCCCCGGCCCCGGCCCCAGCCGTCTCTCCCACCCCGCGCTGATCAATGCAAACCAGGTCAGACCTCCGCTGCCAATTACAAATTGCATCCCAAGTCGGAGGGTCACTGCAACTGCTCCCCCATTAGACGGGAAGCGGCACCAAAGATCTTTTCTAAATAAATCAGACTTTATTGTAAAACTCGGCCACTGACGAGACAGAACCTCATTAGCATTGATTTTAAAATAAATTATTGAAAGTGGCTTTTGCCTGCTCTTTGCATTTGTAAAAGAGAACGTAAATGTATCTGTAACAGCGCTCTCCCCCCGTCGTTCCCACGCACGCGCCCCAAACCCTCACATCTGGATTGCTTTATACTTTAACCAATGGCACCAAATCCCCTAATCCCACTTTGGCCCAAACAGAGGGCAGTCAAACGCGCTCCCGCGCACCAGGGAAGCCCCAGAGCCGTCTCCCGAAGCGGGGCAGCATCCTTCCCCCACCGCTGTGGGTGACACCTGCACCCGGGGGCTCCCCGCGGTCGCCCCCTCCTCCTATCCGTGCTGTGCACACCCCTCCGGCTCCCATCCGCGCCTGCATCCTGCAGGCACCGCTTCCATCCCGCAGCCGGGTTGTCCTCAGGAAACCTCTTCCCAGAGCCCTTCTGGCACCTCCCGGCACGCACAACACGCTCTTTGGGAAGCGTCAGCCGGCGCTGGCGCAGGAAAACATGTGCCATGGAGGAAATGTCGGGTTTCCAGGGTGAGCGAAGCTGCGGGAATCCTGCCCGCGGAGAGGGCTGGCGCTGCCGGCTCCATCGATCGGTGCCCCGACGATCCCGGGGAGACGTATCTGTCCTGCTCCCTCCCCTCTTTCCTGGGAGCTCCCCCCAGATGGCAGAGCTGGTCCCCCTCGCCGGCACAGCTGAACTAATGGGGAATCACATTGACAGCCCCTAACGAGCTCAAGGAGCTCTGTGGGTCCCAGCCCCTTGCCCCATAGAGAGCTGCTGCTCCCCCCAGTCCTCGCTCTCCAGGAGCCACACGAGGCTGCCGGGCAGGGGCCGGGGAGGCTTTCCTGAGCAGCCCCCTCTCCCCCTCCCACCTTGGACCATTTTCTTCTATATTTAATGGAATGGAGCATGTTCCAACCAGAAATCAAAGCCAGAGCTCCGCTCCCTGTCTGCATCGCCCACCTGAGACATCGTCGGGGCAGCAGACCGCTCCACAGCTCGGACAAGCTGCTCCGCCACGTGTCAGTCCTCCGTGCCTCAGTTTCCCTTTCTTTACAGAGCCCTCTGTCCTGCTGACCCCTCAACTCTGTGCCTGTTGCGAAAGGTGCTCGGAGGAAGGCGCCAGGCGATGCCCGGTGCCCGCAGCGAGCTCTCCCAGCCTGATGGGCTGTGACGGATGGAGCCTTTGTGGAAGGGCGGGAGGGAATTCGAATGGGATTTTTCTCGGGAAAACGTGGTGGGGAGGCAGCCGGCTGGCGTGGCTTCCCCTCGGCTGACGGCAGCCAGCTCCGCTCGCCCTCCCGCACCCCATCTCCTCCCGCACCGCCGCAGCGGGGTCAGCCACCACCTCCCCGCAGACGCCCCGGGATGGCCGCGGTGAAGGCGCTCTAACCCCGGGGCGGTGCTGAGCCCTGCCTGCGCCACGGCGTGTGCCGCGTGCGGCACGCTGGCCCCGGGCACGGGCCTCGCAGGTTTCGAGCTGTGCCATTCAGGCAGGGCGCCTGTGGGGACGCGAGAAGCCCCTCTCCGTACCGCAGCCTGTTGCATCCAAGTGCTTTTCTGAGCCAAGTCCGGACGTGACGCTCTGCCTTCCCAGGGCCTGAGCCTGTGATCTCAGCCAATATCTGGATTTTATAGTGATGAATCAGAGGGCACTGCTGAAAAACGCATCTCCTGGGGGTCTGTGCCGCATCCCCCTATGCTGCAGAGCATCACGACCTCGTCCACACCACCCTCGAGAAAACGCCTTTACATCCCCGTGGGCAGCTCCGGGCACCCACACCCGGGGTCCAGAGCCCCACGGCAGCCCCCAGCCCCAGCCCGGGGCACGGCCGGGGAGCCGGGGGGCCGTGCACCCCACTGCCGCGCCGGAGCAGCCCGGGCGTTGGGCAGATTCTCAGAGGAGCTGTGTTTTAATGTAGCAATTTGATTCAATTTTCCACTCTATAAAATTACCCATCACTGCTCGTTGCTTCCTAACAGACACCTTCACTCTTAATTTAACAATCCTATCGAATTCTGCCAGGGAAATTGGAAAAATTTATCACCTGTGAAATTTTATTTTTCCTTGGTTGTATCTGTTTTTGTAAAACTTCATTAACGACGATGACTTGCTGAGGAAATTATCTCTTCATCTCCCCCCCTTTCTTTTTTTCCCTCTCCTTCTTTCTCTCTCGGTTTTCACGTGGGACACGAGGGAGGCAGCCAGGCCCAGAGGAGACCCCAGCTTGGACGGGGACTTTCCCTGTGCTTACTGGGGGGTCCCAGGGGTGCAGAGGGATTGGGGGGGGGGCACAAGCTCAGAGCAGAGCAAACCTCTCCTACCTGCCCCTGCGCCTGGTTCCTCACCGCTCGCACGCTGGACATCGCCTCTACAGCAACGTGCTGCCACCACCCACCCTCCTGGCGGGGAATTGGGGTCTGCGGGGGGTGAGACACTTGCTCAGACGGGAGAGGCGGTGGCTTTGCCTCCCGCCGGCAGCGCCCTGCACGGTGTCCGAGCCGTGTCCCCATGTGCCGGCGCGATTCTAGCCGTGGGCAGGGTGGCGGATGGCCGGAGAGCTGAGGCGACGCGGGCAGAGGCAGTGGGTCCTGCCTGTGCCTGGGCTCAGCGCAGCCGTGATGCCGTGGCGGGCGGAGGAGGTTCGGCCGAACCCCAGGGACAGCAGCCCCCCGCGCGGCAGCAAAGCCCCCGGGACGCCCACGCAGCAGGACCAAAGGACGCTGCGAAAGCCCTGCTAAAGCAAAGGGCTTCAACCCTGCCGCTTGCAGGGTTTGGGCTGGTGAGCAGCCGGAGACACAACCCTTCGGGCTGCCTGAGGGACTTCTCAGCAAGCTTTTAAGAAGCTGAGATGAGCAGGACAGAGAGCCCCATAAAAGCCCATAATTAAAGAAAAGGTTTGGCTGGGGATGTTCCCTCCTCCACCACGATGCTCCGCAAGCTCCAGCATCAAGGCACCGATCCGTGCGTGGGAGCAGGAGAGCAACGTCCATGAGAACCAAGGGTGAACCTGGCTGGTAGGGTCAGCTCCAGCTCTTTCGAGATGCTCTGCATCCTGGAGGAGAGGGGGGAATGAAGGGGTCTGTCCTTAAATCAACACTGGCCGAGCTCCCAGCAGGATCACCATTAGCCACGCGTGGAACAGACCTCACATCTAATATCTGCTCTGCAGTCGGCGTTGGCAGCCCGGAGGCAGCGAGGAGCCGGACGCAGCTGCCAAAGCAGCCAGGGATGCTGAAAGCCCTCGGCCTGACAGACCGTCAAGCGCTTCACACGCACCCACCCGGGGACCGCGGCGCGGAGGCTCCTGCTGAGCTCCGGGATCGCTGTAGGTACGCCCGGAGGAAGAGAAAGCTGCTGCCCAAAGAGCTGAGGATGTAAACAGAGGAAGGGGAGACGAGAGATGGGGAGAGGCGGAGGGTTTGCTCGGGCAGCCCCGGAGCCGCAGCTCCGCTCCCGGCAGCTGTCTGGATGCCACTTGCAAACCGCTGAGCTGAGATTTCCTCTGGCAGCAATAACAAGACAAAGATCTCGGGCATCATAAAATTTTCCGGAGCATTTCATATATATATATATATTATTTTTTTTAATCACTACAAATATAAAGTTCTGAAATAAATAAGAGGAAACAAGGACCTATTTTGCATCTCCGAGCACAGACACCCAAGGGAGCCCACACTCAGGGATGGGGAGCAGAGCCGGGCGATCCCAACCTCCGCGCAGAGGCAGAACAGCACGCGGGTTTGAATAAGGCTCAGGTGACCCGTTGACCAAACCCTGGGGCATGTCACACTGCCATTTCTGCTGTAAGGGTAAGAAACGGTGCAGACCGTGTCACCCTCGCGGGGCTGTTTGGTTCGGAGCCAGGAAGATCGCTTCTGGCTCCTTTAACCGGCAGCCGCTGCCCCGCTACCTCCAGACCTCGCGCACTGTGAGTGAACAAGCGCTGGTCTTTAATGCAGTTATTTTATCATCTCTTGGAAGGCCAGTAATTGTGTTACAGCCATGACTGCATGCCCAGAAGGGAGCATTTTCATCGTCTGAAGTCTGATTTTCCAGGTAACACAGCCCAGAGGTTCCACTCTCACCAAACTTAATATTACCCGAGCTGAACGGGGCGCAACCTCTAAAAGCTGCCTCACCTGAACTTACAAACCCTCTGCCTCGCCAGAACAGAAAGGGTTTGCTTTTGAGGTCCATCAACGAGTCTGAACAAAGAAACGGTGTCAAACCTTTGAGTTATGGGTCCATTAAACTCAGCAGGGTCCTAGATGTTCCTTCCCACCACCACGTTGGGTGGCCAAGGTCTCCTGCCATGTTTGCAGGGCTACGGCTAGGGAATGGCTCGGGTTTTGGTTGCTTACCTGGCAAAACCTCATAGATGTCATCATCCTCTTCCATCTCAACATTTGACTCATCTTGATTCAGGGTAGTATTGTGGGATGTTGTGTTCACAGAGTCAGAACTGTCCACATCATTGTAGAGTTCTTCTTCATCCTCTTCATCACATGGGATAGTGAGGGAGCTCAGGTCTGGCAGGAGAGACCAAAAGCATGGTGAGAAAGAGCAAACCAGGGTACCAGCCAGATGCTGGTACTTTCAGCGAGTTGAAATCAGGTAACGGAGCCTGTGCCGCAGTACTTTGTGCACACTATGGATATTGCAGGGAGTGAACTGTCCCCTTGCTTGGCCCATGAGCACCTGGTATAAAAAAAAAATTGGGATGGAAGCTAAGAATAGGTTAAAAAAAAGGAAGAGTCCAAGAAAGGATGGCAAATGCCAGAGAACAAAGCCAAATTCAACAAGTGCCTCAAGGAACTGGGCCTGACCCCATTCCTGGGCAGCTGCCTGTGGTTCCCAGAGGGTTTCCTCACGCCGGGATGGAGTCTTGTCTCAGTATTGCTGGTCTCAAACTGGAGCAACTCCAGTGGAGCCAAACCCCATCCTTCATCAGCCAAAGACAGGACAGCAGCTCTGGAACCCCAGCAGTGAGGAGCGATTCCCACCTTTCTCTTGTCCCACCTGGTGACACTTGCAGCCTTTGAGAGATCAACACAACTCCATCCTCTAAAAGCAGCTAAAAGAGCTGGAGTTGAAACCAAATGCCCATCAGTTCCAAACAACCACTTCTTTTTAACCACCTGCTCAAAAGAGCAAAGCCCCAGAACCTCTCTTTTTGCTAAGAGGGGATTCAGGGACCCCAGGGAGGTGCTGGCAATGAGCACGAGCCCACGTGTTGCTGGAGGGAGCAGCCCAAGCCAGGTGGGAAGATGCTGCCAGGATCTGACCAAACACACAGGACATGCTGGTTTGGGCCAAGCCACCAAACTCACCTTTCAGGAGAAACTGGATCTGATCCACCCAGTCTTCAGCCTCTGCTGGGCTCGGGGCTGTGAACTGGAGAGAGGTTCACCTGTTATTGGGCTGGTTCTTGTACGTAGGAAGAGGAAAAAGATTTGCAGCTAGAATAGGGGATGGAGGTCCCGGATCTGCCATTCTCTGCCCTGTGACTTTGGGAAAGCCATTTCACTTCTTCATCTCCCTATTCCAAACAGGGAAACAGAAGCGGAACAAAGCTAGACTGTCCCAGAGGAAGGCTGTCAAGCCTAATTCATTAAAATAATTCAGATGAAAACCACAGTCCCCACTGAATATACTATACCGACTCTGAACCAAGACTCCACATCCAAAATCTCCCCAAAGCTCGGGAAGGCTCTCATCCACACTTTGTGGACTGGGCCCGGTTTTTCATAACACCGGATTTTCAGCTTCCCCCGGACGCTCAACAAACTGAAGGTTTAAATTTAACCTGGCTCTGAATTGCTCATTTAAAAAATGGGCTTTCCAAACCCAAACCTCTACTGCTTCTACCCCATGTTCCCACTTAACCCTTGAGCCCCACAAGTGCAAAGAGAGCCCGGGAACACCCTTGTGCCCCAGGAAGGTCCGTGTTGAGGTGACCTGCCAAGAAGGAGAAGCATCGACACTTTCTGCAGCGCCGCTTGGTTTGTTTTACCCGGGGGTTGGAGATTCACAGCCCCCCTGACCCGCAGGTTCAGCCTGTGCCCCAGAAAAAAGCGTGTGCTTTTGTGCCTAGTGCTCAAACCAGCACAGAAGGTCCATTTCTTCCCCCAGTTCCTACCTCATAGGTGCGTTTGCCAGGGCAGGTTAACTCGAAACAGCATCTTTTTCGAGAGTCTTTACGCAGATGGGAAGCCAGCCGGGCACTATAGTGCTCAATGGAGAAGTTGCCTTTAGGTTGCTTGCCTGGAAGAAGAGAAACATGCTAAATCTGGAGTTTGCATCTTTTTTATCAAGCTCGCAGGACTGCTGGGTGGTGCAGATGTCCGCTGCCCACGTAGGGAAACCGGGGTAACACCAGGCATCGATGGGAAAAGGCCAGAAAAACCCCTTCAGTCTAAGCACGTCCTCCCCCAGGAAATCCAAAGGGAATATTATAAAATCTTCATAAAGACACAGTAAAGAGGATGCCCTTTTAAGCCTCAAGAGATTGCGAGCAGCCAGTGAAAGGTTGCCGGGGTCAGAAGGCTGCATGAGATGAGCCGGCTGTAATGAAGCAGAGACCACTGCGTACTTGGGGAAATATGATGCCAATGATTATTCTGCTGGTAAGGCACTAACGGGCTGGCGTGCAGGAAGAACTGCTTAGTGGGGCCTTTGAGAATTGGCCTACGGATCTTGCCGATGCACAACCGCGGTCGGTGTCAGCCGGGGTGGAGAGAGGGAACTTCACTGCAGTCATCCGAGGCATCCTGATTTACCCCAGCTCATTATTTTATTATGAATCTTCTTGAGGAAGTGTGGGAGTATGATTCAGGCAGTTGCTCTGAACCTTTTTTTTGGATTTGCAGATCCTTCAGAAACTTCCAGGGGTGAGGTCAAGCCCTATATAAGGGTTCCAGCCCATCGAGAACAGGTTTGCTTTACAGTGTTGTCTTCTGAAGACCACATGGAAGATGAGAACTGCTCAACCCTCACAAAACCAACCCAATATCAACCCTTGGCTTCCACATCTCCCTCTGCCAGCACCTCACACCCCTGCAGACATCCTCAGACAAAGGGTGTGGAAGAAGGATGGAGACCCAGCTTCATCCCCACGACCCACTGGGGTTTAACCCTGTCCTGGCTGCAGCCCGGTCACTGCACACCCAGGATGTACGCGTGTATTTTATAAGCCGTTTTCATGCTGTGTTTCTGGATGGGTGGAAGAGGGTAAGGCCATATATCTAATCACGCCAAACTCTGTTGGAGATATTAGCTGTCTGTTTATATGTACCTGATGGAGCATGACTGCAAAATATTTATATACACTGACACATGGCTTATATAGAGTCACTCAGGGGGTTGAAGCCCAGCTGACGGCTAATGGAAAGCTTGGTACATCATTTTATTTACACACAGCTCTGTTCCTGCATCTCTCTTCTCTTGTTCCACACCTATCAAGGGTATAAAGGTGTTTGGGGGGGAGAAAAAAGAAAAGCAAGCTGAGATCTACCTTTCTAGATCCTGTATGCTATGCCTTGATGGGGAATTACGGTCTTCCCATGGTAAAGGGTTTTCTCTTGTCAGCTCTTAGCCTGTCCTTCAGCAAGGGCTCTCCCCTTCCCTTTTCCAGCCCCATCCATGCCCTCAGCCACCACCCACGGTTTGGGGACCGGAGGTGGGTATCTCACCACTTACTTTTCTCATTGGCATAGTAGTAAAAGGTCCTTCTGTTGAGGACACACCACCGCTTCTGCCACTCTGACCCAAAAAAGCTGTGCTCTAGAAAGAAAAGGACAGCAAAAGGGTAAAAAATATTCATTTCTGTTCTTTCACCTTATGCTTCAGAGGAGTATTTCGGGGAAAGAAGATTTTTTTCCCCAAAAAAAAAACCCTGCAGATTTCTGGTACAAAATTCAGGCAAGCAAATTTAGATACAAAACCTCAACCAAGTGAGGGAGAACCATTCTGTTCTACCAGGCTGGAGCCCCTGTGAGCCTTCCCCAGCTCTCCAGGCTGGGCTGGGCTGAGCTGCTCTGACCCTTAATCCTGCTAACTGGGAGGAAACACAGCTTTGGGTTAAACCTCCCCAACTGAGATTTAAGCAAATGTCTTTTTCTCTGTAATTGGAGCAAGCTGAAACATGCACGGGGCCAGTCGTACAGCTCAGCTGATGGCCATGAGGAAGAAAGGGCTGTTCTTGCCTCATACCACCTGTCATACAGTAAATAAATCAAGATAAAATCTGAGTGATGAGGAAATAATTTGTAGCTTTCACAAGAGTCAGTAAAATCAAGATAAACCTGAGGCTGACTCACAGTCCTTATCTCAACTTGCTAATGTGTGTGATGCTACGAACTACCTTGTCTTCACTGGGATTTTATCCTCATTAGGTATTGCTCGTTAGAAGGGCACATCTTGCCTTAGAGGACTGGGCTGCTGCTTAATTCAATTTCTGGGTTTTAATCTTTGTGCAGTTTGATGATCTGCAAAAGAGAATAAATAAAGGCTGTGTCCTCCCTGTGTGCATGATGCCTATGAAAAGCCTGAAAGATTCTGCGTGAGCCTACGGACAAATCTGCAGAAAACATGTATTTTCCTGTTTGTTCTTCTTCTGAAAACTTGTGTTCTCGGTAATTCTGAGGTGACATCCCCAAACCTTATCTTATGACGTACTTGTCAGGCCTTACCTCGGGACCTCTTCTCCAGATATCCTTGCTTCAAAATGTTCCCAGTGTCTTGAACAGGCTTCGGTGTCATTTCTTCCAATCCTACAGAGAGCAAAGCAGAGCAAAGCCTTAGGATTTCCCATTCGCGCAACCCCTCAGCACAACATTTTCGGCCCCTTTCTCTGCACCAGGAGGTTTGGGAAGGCAGAGCAGCAGCTGGAGGTGAAAATCATGGTCCATCACCATCTCACCAGCTATTCCCAATCCTGGTTGCAGCCACCCAGAAGTCCTCAAGGAAACCTGGACCACGGTTCACAGGGCTGCAGAGACCCGTCCTCAGCGGGGTGAGGTTGGTGCTGCACCAGGGGCTGATGCTCAGCCCTTTCCCCCCCAGCCAAGGTTCTCTGGGTCTTGGTCAGGTTTACAGACCTGGAAACCATGATCCCTTTGTCCGATGTCTGGTCTAACTCAGACCACCACACCTCGCCTGGTGGCCGGACCCTGCGGCCACGGAGGGGCTGTGGCACGTACTGCATGAGGTGACGGCCACATCTCATCCCCAAAACCAGCGGGGCCAGGACGTCCCCAAGCCATGGCTTGCTGCTGAGAAGGTCTCCCCCTCCTCTCCTGCTCATCTCCTGCCATCATAACTTGTACTAAGCACAATAAAAAATTACTAACTAAATGCCACTAATCACCTCCCCAGTGCCCAGCCTTGGCAGCCTTTCCAGTATGAATAACTTCGCAGAATCCCAGGTCACAAGAGCTTCTCTTGTTTTCGTAGCGTGTCTCGCTAACACCCAGCTCTCGGCCCAATCCGTCCCCCCTGTCGCCCCCCTCATTCCCGGGCTATTTTTAATTTTTGTGTTTTATAGTTTGCGAACTCTGGGCTCGCTATAAATCCTCCACAAAATGGGTCTCAGGGCCAACGGCAGACACAAAGACACGCAAAGTTTGGGTTGGTGGAAAGGCTCCCCTACGTCTGTCTCCTCTGTCGGCTGGAAACCGGATCCTTCAAAGACCAACTCCTTGGCTTGTGCAAAGCTGTCCGAGACGATTCAGATCAGGGGAAGCCTGGGATGCTGTGGGGCAGCCCCTCTGCAATGCCCAGCAGACACGGACAGCCCCTTCCACACAGAGAAATCTCATTTCTCTCCAGCACCTGCCCGGCACAAACGCGCTCAGGCTTTCCTCCAGCAACGCCGAGCATCTGACTTATAAAAAGGCACATTGTCTTCTCAAATCCAAGCCCTGACCCCTTTTGCGAATGCAAATCTAAATGTCATTTTATGGGACATTTATAATTATGAAAATGGGACGGTGGTGCCGAATGCACAGGGAGACCCTGCGAGTATGAATATTACATTAATGTGCCCAACGCCAGCTCGCTGATCCCGCTGGCAGGAACATAAAAAATGCTTGAGTGAAACTTTTATTTAGACGTTAAGAATCCAGGCCCCAGCGGGGTGACGGAGGCAGCCCCGGCGAGATCCCATCAGCGCGAGCGCTCGAATTGAATTACCCAGGGGGGAAGGCAGGAGCTGCGAGTGCTGCTTCGCTTATTTAATTTCATTTACTTTCAGTACATTATCAGCATGGGGCTTCCCTCTGCCCCCGTTCCCCCAAGAAAACCGGCTCTGGAAATCGCCGCCGTGCCCGATGCTGCTGTCGCTTGAGCCAAGGCAGGGACGTGTCCGGCCACCCTGGTCCTCCTCAGGATGCGCTTTCTGCTCTTTCCTCACTTGCCGAGAAAGATTTGGGAGAGTACGAGGACCTTTCAGACACCACAAAGAGCAACCAAAGAGGGGAAGCAGCACGGACGTGATGGGAACCACCAACAACCTCTTCCATCCCCTCATCTTCTCTCTTTGCCCATCATTTCTCAGCGCTTGGGTGTAAGCGGGCAGGACCCCTGGGAGAGCTGCGGCCTTCTCAGTTGTGCTTTGCCCTATTTGAGATCAATTTTCCACGTAAGCAGATCCCACGTTTCAGGTTATTGGTGGCCCCAGATCCCAGGATCTGACGGGTTGGCGGCTCCCCGGGGCACCTCTGTGGCATCACCTCCGAAACACCGTCAGGAGCCCAAATCTCTCCCGCTCTGCAAATAGACTCCGTGCCTCAGTTTCCCAGCTGGAAAATCAGAAGGAAAGGAGAGTCCCTTCTTCTTAAATACTTGGTTGCTGCTCAGACAAACTAACGCAATTAAGGAGGGGTTGCGAGGGCTGATTCGATTGCACGGGGCTCTGGAAATTCTAAGTTTTACAGAATATGACATGGAGATGGCAGCTGTAACCCGCGTGTTGCACGCAGCCTCTCTAATGCAGCCCTGCTAATGCAGAGCCGGGAAGATTAAATCTGTGCGAGGTGGGCGAGCGTGGAGGGGGGGGGACACGGCGCTCGGGGCTCTGCCTGGCTGCAGAAGGGGCTCGGGCAATGTGGGGTGTCCCCGTCCCTCCCCATGTCCCCAGCCTGCCCCTACCAACAATCCAGATGGCTTTTGCTAGCAGCAAATAGCTGAATTAACCTGCAAAGACAGTCCCGGGCAGGTTTTTTTTTATTTCTTTAAACCATCTTAATGGACACCCAGAAGATCCGGAGAGGCTCGGAGGGAGCCCAGCCCCGGAAAGCTCTCCGGTCTCTAAGGGCAGAGGGTTTATTTGCTCGGATGGTCCCGTCAGAGTCCAGATGCTTCTGCCCCAGGACCACACAGCTGGCAGGTAAACCACAGCTCACCACAGCTTCTGGGACTCCAAGGGATGGAAAAGCCAACCTCATCTCATCATCTGTTCCAACCACTAATGGCCATTCACCATTTATAAAAACAGAGAAAGAAAAGGCCTTAAATTCATCTGAGAGAGACGCATCTGGGCTCTCCCGGACACACGGCCCTGCTCCGGTCACTCCCAGCACAGCGTGGCAGGGCTGTGGCTGTGTTTGGATGGTCTCAGTGGTCCTTTCCATCCTGGCATCTCCCCCAGCCCACCCTTTGCCCAGCAGACGGCTGGTACCATCATCGCTGCCCAGTGCCACCAGCACCTCAAACCCCCGTGGCCTCTCCTCCATCCTCTGCAGCCTCTCAAGCCCGGCTCCCGAGGGAGCTGCTTACCCCCAGGGATTTTCCTGGAGGTGAATTTCCCCATCCAGGGGACACAT
>VUYV01000550.1:0-28715 GCA_008711295.1 Anarhynchus alexandrinus
GTCACACACATCCCTGCTGCTGAAGCACCCTGCTTCTTGGGACGCTCTTTCCATCTCCTTCAGCTTTAGAAATGGCTTCTCCTAATCTTTTCTAACGGTTGCTGCTAGCAGGGCTGCTCACAGCTCCTCCTCGGCAAAGCCTCATGTCTTGAGAAAGCAGCAAATATTTTTCACCTATTTTACATAAAAAAACCTCTCTAAAAGTTTCTCTGTCTCTTCACTGGTATGTACCAAAACCTTGGTTTCTTTGTGGGATTAGCTTGTGCAGGTGTGTGCAGAACATGGTCAGAAAAAGCCAAGCACCCTTTCATGCACAGATCACTCGTAGTAATATTGCCAACCCCGTCACTTCACAGGGCTTGCCAAATCTGTTTTGTTTCTACTCCATGAACGTAGAGTAACTCTGTCCCCCTCCACCCCGAGCTATGCCCCAAGTGCTCTCAATACACCATGAGACTAATTATTACACTTAAAAGTAAGGTGGCAGTCAATCAGATACTGTACTTCAGGTAAAAATCCATGTTGAGATTCAGCCACTGCACGGGAACATAGCGAAAATTAAAATGTTCCCACTTTTTCAAAGCTACAAATTAATGTGAAAATTCCAATGAAGACCGTGCCTATTTAGAGATGTTAAAGATTGATAAATCATATTTGTCACCCTCACAATCAGCTTGAGTTTCACTTAAGTAGAACTGAATCACCCAAATATGTGTTTCAATTACAGATGGGTGCATTCAGGCTATAAGGTGTATATGTCCAGTTTTATTTTTCTCATATTCTGCACCAGTTTATTCTCCAGAATAATAAAAGTTGCAGAAAATAGTATTCACAGCGGGTGTGCTCCAGTAAATTTGAAATTCTGATGCCCATAAATATAAGCAGATAGTTTGGAAAACGAATTTTCTATGTCCTAAATTAAAATTAGATTGGTGTCAAAAGTTCAGTTGTCTCTCACTTAATGACGTCATCGCTGATCCCAAGGAATGTGCTTGGCCACCAATTATTACATCGAGTTTACAAGGAGTCTGCATGGAGCTAAGTGCAATGGCCACTCTGCGGAGGGAACCACCGCTGCTTGTCCCAGTGCATTTATAGAACCCGATGCCAATAAACTAAGCAGAAACGCAAAACGCTTTACTGCAATCGCCCCTTTAATTTATCGTAACAGAAATTGCAGCAAATCGCCTTTCAGCCAGGGGGTTGTGTTTTGATGTGGTTTTTTGCTATTGCCCATCACAGGAGCAGGGGGTCACTTGGCAGCACCTGGAAGGGAGCAGCGGCTGCTCCCTTGGCAAGGGAGCTTGCTCCATGGCAAGGGAGAGCGTGGCTCCCTTCCCTCCACACCCCTGCACCCAGGGTGCTGCTGGGGGGTTTCTTCCCACCCCCCCGAGGCCGGACAACCTCTGCCCAGCATGGAAAGTTTCGCTCCGCCTCGGCCGAGGACTGCGCTTTTTTGGAAAACCTTTGGTTTTAGGCTTCTCAGCTTTCCTGAGGGTAGGATTTATACATATATATATATATTTCTTATTTTTATATATATATTATTTTTAAAGATAATTTTTTTAATAGAGAAGGAAAGCTCAGCGGCACAGCAATCCACAGGCAGAAGCTCTGCAGGATGTGATTGTGGCCCCTGACCAGGTTTTGGGGGTGGCTGGTCCAGAAGCCCAGCCACTGGAACCCAGAGGAAGGAGGAGGTGTCCAGGCTGGGCTAAGGGTCCGAAATACAGCTGCTGGTGCCCCAGTTTCTGCCATCCTGGGGCTGGGATGTGGATGAAGGGTGGCTTGATGCCTTTCCACCCGTAGGAAGGGAGATGTCCTGGGGGAGGCAGCGCCCCAGCGAGACACCAGCTGCCGAAACCACATCAGCCCTCGGACCCATCTCCCAGGAGCTGCAGATCCTGGATGTTGGCAGCGAAGGACCCCCAGGGAGGCTCAGTCACAGAAGCAGAAATGTTTCTGCTCCTCATTCAATGTGAAATAATTGCCTGAATCCACGTGAGGAAATCCTCTCCCCGGAGCAGCTTTGGGGATATGACAGAAGGCCTGCTCCACTTCTGCCAAAGATAAAGCAATTTATCCTCCTTTTTGCTATTTCTTGCAGTAGAAAGCCCTGAATTTCTTCCAAGACATGACAGCGGTGTATATTAGGACATGATGAGGAAAGAAATTGGCTGGGGTGGTTTGGTTTTGTTTTGGGGGCCACCGCGGGGCTTCTGCTAGCTGAGGAGTTGTGTCAGCGATTTCAGCGACTTTATCCCCGCTCTGCCGTTGTTGATGTCGTCGGTGCTGTAAATCTGCCCGTAAGGCGCTGCTTGCAGAAGCGGCATGGAAAGCAGAAATTTGTCCTTTGTATTTCAAGCGAACTGGAGGCAGAAATGACATAAAGTGGCTCCCCAGCTCTGTCAGACGGTCAGGAATCTGCTTCGCCGGTCTTCTCCCCTTGTAAAAGTTTTGGGGTTGCGGTGGTATTTATATACCTCATACATCCGCATACATATGTGTATAGATACAAGCACATATGAAAATATGGATATATACATATATGTATGTATGTATGTATATATATATGAAAGGGAGGTTTCAGATGTAGTTTCAGTGTACCTATAATTATCATAGGCTCCTTTGACAAAAATGATCGTACACATTATAAACTTTATAATGCAGAGACTGACTGAAAGCACATTTGATTTCTCCCCCCGCTTTAATTTCTCTTTTGCTTTATCTTTGTGTTTTGTTCCTTCTTTTCCTCTCTTATTTTTCCCCCTCCCTGCTCAAATGTATTGGAAAATAAATAGAGACTAAAAATGCCTTGGCAGCAATTGTTTTGTGAGATATACTTAGGGATGACACAAATCTTTTGAATGCTTGTATGTAATGGAGATGCATCTGAACGTGTACTCTGTGTCTCTCACCAGCAGTGTTCATTCCATATTTCCGCAGCTTAATGTATGGATACTACTGTGCTTACATGACATGTTATGGTGGCATGGTATTTAAGCACACATAGAAACACGCAGTTGAAAAGAATGCTGCAAATAATGCAAATATTTGTTGGCCTATTTAAAGTTAATGCCTATACCTCAACACAAGCATGTTTTTGCATGGGTACGTATGTTCTATTTCTATATGTATCAGCCAGCCTTCCTATGAGCGCATGTGTGTGGGAGGAAAGGATATGATTATGGATTTGCATAACATCCTGCATGAATGTAGACTGAAACTGAAAACATGGAGGGAATTATACAATCTATTTTTAAAGTCTACACTACTGCAAATGTTGCTTCATCAAGCTCTTATCATAGCTGATTAATTATGTAGAATGAATGATGATGAGTTCTCGCCTTATCTTCCATTTCTGTGCTGTAGAAGAAATTTAAGCAGGCTGTTTTAGGACACTCACAAGGAGGTGACAGTAGAGTGAGTACCACAACCTTATTTTTTTATCCTCCGGACATCCTACAGATACCAATATCTCTCCTCATGCATGAGATTATTGATCTCCGTGGCAGTAATGAAAGATGAAAAGGTCAATTTTTAAATGTGAACAGTAGGGACCACTTGCTACGACAACGGCTAATGTAGGAAATGTGTGCCCTTGCCTTTTGCAAATGTCTTCGTTATATTAACAATATTGATCTACTGTGGGAAGATCTTGTTTTCCTATCTTTTTGTCTTCATACTGCTTCTGTCCAGCGCTCCCAGAACAAACCCGCTATTAGTTTTGATAGCTCCCCACCTCCTAATTTTCTTCTTTTCCAGCACGGGAGGCACTCGTATCAAGCCGCTCAAAGCACGGTCCCTGGCTGTGCTCGAGGTACGTGCTTTCCCGCATGGGTCCCGGCAGTGGGGGCCTGGCTGGAGGGCACCGTCCCCACTGCAGCACCCCAACCCCTCTCCTTGCAGCCCCCAGATGGTGTCGGAGGGTGCCAGCACAGGAGAGAGCCCCTACAGCTCTCACCGTAGGTGTGCGGGGTGGCAGATGGCTGTGAGGGTCCATGCTTGGCTGCAGAAGACAGAGGTGGGACAGGGGACACTAATGTAGCTGGGTGTGACCAGATAAGGAAAGGGGGCAGCAAGGTGTGGGGAGTTACATGATTTATATTTGGGAAAATGAAGAATGGGTGTAACTTTCTTATGAGGAAATGCTGAGGGACTTGGGTCTTTTTAGTCTAGAGAAAAGAAGACTGAGGGGGGATCTTATCAATACTTATAAATACTTAAAGGGAGGGTGCCAGGGGGATGGGAACAGTCTTTTTTCAGTGGTGCCCAGTGATAGGACAAGAGATAACAGGCACAAACTTGAACATAGGAAGTTCCATCTAAACACGAGGAGGAACTTCTTTACTTTGAGGGTGGCAGAGCACTGGAACAGGTTGCCCAGAGAGGTTGTGGAGTCTCCCACTCTGGAGACATTCAAAACCCACCTGGACACCGTCCTGTGCAACCTGCTGTAGGTGACCCTGCTCTGGCAGGGGGGTTGGACTAGATGATCTCCAGAGGTCCCTTCCAACCCTGACCACTCTGTGATTCTGTGATTCTGTGGGTGCAGGGGATGAGAGCTTGGCAGAGAGGAAATCTGAGCAATCCCAGGACTGATAGCCCCATAGCTTGGGAATACAGGGACCGGAGGCCACCCCACCCCACCCTGACATCCGCGGTATGACAATTATAGCTACTGCAAATATCAAGGCATTTCTAAGTTGCAGACACAGCTGCATCGTGATTCAGATAACAGAGTGCCTCAGTGTTGGCAGCCATTTTAACGTTCATGGGAACTTCCTAATAGTTGTCTTAAACCCTCCCTTTTGGAGTTATCCTGCCACACAAAAATTCTTTCTTTCCTTTCTTCCTTCCTTCCTTCCTTCCTTCCTTCCTTCCTTCCTTCCTTCCTTCCTTCCTCTCTCTCCCTTTTTCTCTTTCTCTCTCCCCCTCTCCCTTTCCTCGCCTTTCTCCCTATCTCTCTTTCTCTCTCTGATGCAGTGAAGAGTGTAGGAGAATGCCCCACATGTTGAAAGGACTGAAACACAAACAAAAACTAACTTCCTTCCATGTTTTCATGAACTCTCATGCCCTTTTTCTCCTTTTTTTTAACAGTGTCAAATGGTTGTAGGCGGGAAGGTTGATCTTCAATTTCTGATTTTTTGGGGTTGGGTGCAGCTGGAATTCTGTCAAGGAAGACGTTAGCCTGGAGTTATTTCTGTCTAGCAAGGGGGGGAATTAGAGTAATGGGAAAGTTTGATTCTGGGACTCACAACAATTCCGGTTCAAGTAAGCAAACCCCAGAAAGGCGTTGTACAGGAGACTGCTGCTGATAACCAGAAGTTTTGGATGAGATGTTTAGTACAGGAGGTAAGAGGTGTGGAAGAAAATTTGGAAGGTGTTAAGAAAAACAGTCACTATGATGCCATTCTGTACGTCAATAAACAAACCAAACAACATGAGTTTCTAAGAAAGTTGGAGAACTCTAAAAGCAACCACAGTTGCAGCATGTCTGCCTACAGTTCCCCCCCTGAAAGAGAAAACAAAACGGGGGAAGAAACAGGCAGCATGCCTTTAGAAATCCCGCTTGTCAGGCTCCACTCAAGTCCCTGAGAAAAGCTAAAACCAGCAAGAAAACAGAAGGGTAGAAAACAGAAGTGAAGGGCAGCCAGGGGGGCATCAGACAGGAGGAGTGCTGTGCTAAAGAGGAAATGGACTCCCTTTTAAAGAAGGAAGCAACATAAATTGTTACAAAATGGGAATGATGCAGAACTATTTTCAAACTTTGTTTTATAGAAAGAAAAATGAAGACAGAGTGCTGGCAATTAAGAAGTATCGACAACACTTTAGCTGTTGACAAAAAGACAAGTGCAAAAATATTTGGTAAATTAACTGACCTGACTAAATTCATCCATAATATTGAAGAGGTTATTATTGAATTGCATCTTATTTCTTATGTCTCAGAGAAACAGGATAATACGTTAAGACAGGGGAAAGAATGTAGGGGAAGACCCATAAACGGAGGCATCCACACGACGGAGGTATCAAATGTCCCATTATAATTGGAGGCAATTTAGGGCTTTGTTCAGTTGCTCACATATAGGCACGGCCTGATGGCCCCAGGGGACAGCAGACATGCACTGGGGACTGACAGATATATCACAGGAACCACAGGAAACCCATGTCCCTCTGGAGCACAAAGCTGGAGGCCGGGCAGGATGAGACAGGCTTTGGGCATCTCAAAATGCACCGGGCACCTGTGGTTAACCAGCCAGATCAGGAGATGGGAGCAGGTGGTAGCTCCAAATTAAGGCTCCAAATGCCCATCTCTGCACATAAGCAAGATGTTATTCCTACCATATTCCCTCGGTGGACAAATAGTTCAGTACCGTTATCGGCATCTAAAAATCACATCCAAAGGTCACATCAGCTAATCTGAGGTATGGGCACCTATGGCACTAGGTGCAGCAGATAACTCCAGCCCAGCAGCCCGGCTGCACGAGATGTGGGGAGACCTCCCAGTTATCTGCATTATCCCGGTCTGACTTCAGACGTCTCCTTTGGAGAGGTTTACACCAGAGCAAACCACCCCCTGCACAGCTGATGAAGAGAGACAGGCACGGAGGTGCAACCCCCCTCACTGCAAGGCAGACCTCTGAAATAGGAGGGATTCCCTTTCTCAAATGCTCGTTGTTCCTGCAGAGGGTGATTTTTCTCAGCGTTTAGAGTGACAAAGCCGGCTTTCTGCTGGTGCATGAGAAAGAAAAGCAGCTCTTTTTTTTTTCCTTTTTTTTTTTTTCCCTCCAGGGTTTGGAAGTGATTTCTCCTGGAGAAATGCTAAGAGGGCTGTTTATATATGGCAAAATGAAAGAAGAACTGTAACGCCCTCCAGGTTCCTCCCCGGTGTGTTGGTGACTGCACTGTGCAGTGAGCAGAGACCTCGGTTCCCCTCCCTGCGGAGCTGCCTCTCCTCCGGTGCCTGCCCCAGGTCCCTGAGGCTCAGGGTCCCGTGGGGAGAGGCACCCACGTCCCACGGGGTGCAGCGTGGGTCCCCAGTGAGGGTGCGACTCCCAGGGCGAGACTTGCCACCCTGAGTCACAGCGACAGGGACCGGGCTCAGGAAATGAGTCAATCGCTTGCCTTCATCCTCCGTGGCCTGCACGGGGCTTGTTAGGTAGAGGTAGCTTTATTTAAAAACAAACCCCGCGTCTGTCTGTAAACACATCATCACTTAAAACCACGTCACAGCAGCCCTGGCGGGTGGCTTCCTCCGTTTGCTGTCTTCTTGGGGTGAAAGGAATGCCAGCTCCTTCTGGGTGAGGGTTGCGGGAAGCGTGCCCACATCAGCACCGTCGGATTGGCTGGTGCGCTGGGAAAACACAGGGTGATTTTTCGGAGGGGGAGTGGAGAATAATTCCTGCACCCTGATGATATACGACATCGCATGTCTGCCACTCCCACTGCTGCAGAGGGCAAACAATATGCCAAGGAGAGGGAGGGGATTCCTTCAAGAGACATACCTTGTGCAACTGGAAGAGATTCAATTTGCAGAGATTAAGGTGAACATTAGAGCAGAAATTCCATACGGATGACGTCTAGGAAATTACAGAGAGGAATCTGGAAAACCGTGCTTCTTAAGCGCTGAGGGGAACAACAGTGCATTGTAAGGCACGGGATCTCTCATAGGTAATAGCTGTATTACAGCGATGCAGTGTTCACACTGTTGTTTAACATGAGTCACAGCACTGGCTGATGCATAAATGCCATATGTTTTTATATAGGCCACATAAACACCTTGTTTGTGACATTATTTTCATCTGTCCTTTTAATGCAAGTTTAAAACTTCTCTGAGCTAGTCCCTACATGTTATGTACGGTACCTGGTAAAACCCTTAAGAAGTTTAACCTAACCAGGGCTTGAGGAATGTGCTAATTAATTTTTATTTTTTTTTTTGCATTAGTGAGTAAATAAAATGCAGGAGTACCTCTTTACAGTAAGCATAACTTTATTTTCAAGTGTTTTTGGAATACAATGCAGCACTTGTAAATGCAACATGGGAATTCCAGTAGTTATCTGACAAGCGACACAGACACGGGTTAAGAATGTGACCATCCACTATGAATAGTTCCCACTTATAGCTTCAGTACATATATTTATAGAACTACTTATTTTAGGCTTAATGCATTTAGTTGGGGGGGTAACTCGAATTTTTTCTTCCTGGGCCCACTTTCCTTTTAAAAGGCGGCATGGACTGCTGTCTGCTTGGGGTCTGACACAAGACTGTACTCAACATTTCTCTTATTTACACATAAAAATGAGGAAACTGCAAGTTTGGTATCTATATATCTAAGCATTTGCATGTCCATTTACTAGCTGAACATTCAATCGCAGAAATTGCACAAACAAATGAGGCAGACAGCTACACGAACCTAGTTTAAAAAATTGGGCCATGCGTGGGTGTGTGCATCTAAATATTTTACAAGCTGAACAATCACCCTGGAGTATTTTAGGTTAGAGATAGATAAATGATACGTCCACCCGAATTTTCATTTAAGCAAAGATTCAGAGGCGAATGTGCATAAAATCTTTCCATCGCCGTCAGGCTCGTGGGCGTTCCGGGTGTCCTTCCCGCGGGGCAGTGCCAGGCAGAGCTCTGTGCTTTCGCAGTTCGGTGCTGTGACACAAAAGCAGCGATAAGGTTACTACCAGCTTACTTAAAAATATTTCTAATAATCTATTTCATTGCTGCGGTACAGCAGATGTTAATGGTGATGCAAGCACTCCACCAGCTAAATCAGTGGAGTGACCGGGGCAGGGGGACGGCCAGCCCTGCCGCGGTCAGCTGTGGTGGGGAAGGTTCACCCCCAGGCTCAGGAGCTTCAGGGGGTTTCTTTGACCCTCCGCAGCATCACTTCAGCACAGCCCGCGGGTGCCCGTGCGATGCCCAGAGCCCAGCGACTCGGGTCTGCCTTGCGGAGGCCCAGTCTGGAGCCTTGACTTGATATCTCAAACCAAAAATGCGTCGGCCGCTTGGGTGCAGGCAGCAACGTCTCCTCCGTGCAGCCATCCACATTTTGGCATGGCCGGGCTTTGTTCCCTCCTCGACGGCTTTGCCTCTTCCTTGCACGGCTCCGGCAAGAGGGGTGACAACCCACTGCCCTCCCCTGCTGAAGCCGCCCCGCCGAACCATTTTTTTTGTCTGAGTCCGGGGCTTTCTTTTCATATTTGGTGGTGTAATTACAGAAACTGAGCTACAGGCCCGTGAAGAGGACTGTCAAAGGCAAGCCTACGGCTAAGCCCCCAGCAGAATTTGTGGGCCTGGGAACAGGCGCTGGCTTGGACCGAAGGACATCGTTTGTTTTCCAGCTGCAGACAGGTAGCTTAGTCTCGCTGCTGGAGAGCGCTCTCAGGATTTCCCAGATGACTAACGTTACCTCCTGGCATTAGAGGCTTCCCTGCTGTACTCAGTCCTACTACGAGGCTCGGATCCCGTATCCGCTTAAGATAATTATTGCTCCTTTTGGAATACTCCCTCTTAATTAATGGGAGGGTTGATGACCTCATATGTTTATCTGTTAGCAGTTTTGTTACTTTTTAATAACAAAAGGTCTGGGGTGATGCAAACCCACTGCATCAAACAACTGCGGCTGTCTGTCACCTCAAAGGGTGGAGAGGTCTGTGGTTTGGGGAAAGCCCCCCTGTTTGGGGCTGTGTTCTTCCGTGCTGTGGATGGTGTACACTGCCAGCTAACAACCGCTCTGAGAGGTCCAGCAAGTCTCTTCGAAGGACAGGCCATGGAAGAGGAAAAAGCAAACCAACAACAATAAAGTAGCAGCCTTCTACGTGACGCACCTACGAGTGAGTAGTCCTCATTCCTAAGATGCTGGCAGATTACCACAGTGATTCTTGCAGCTGTCTTTCTTCATCAAAAATTATGAATTTCTCTTCTTTTCTTCAATGGAGATCTTTTTCTTTTGCCTGCTGACTTGAAGAAGCAGCCCAGAAACATCTTTCCATTTCAGTTTTTTGCTCATTTTTATCAGGATGGGGATGCAAGCGAGGGGCGAGGAAGGAAAAGATAAAGCAAATGTCTCCCCATGTGTATTTCCTGGTAGCGCTGCCTGAGCTGGTATATATCAAACCCAGAAACAGAGCAGATAGATAGAGCACAGCAGAGCTGGCGCTGACCTGTCAGCCTTACAGCTCTTCCAGCAGCGTTGCCAGCGTTACACTTCTCTGCCCAGAAAGTCCCCAAACCACCAAGGCTGGGAAACCCTGTGGGGAAAGCCAAGCAAGCCCAAGTCACCTTATCTGCCCTAAGTGGTCCCTACGGGCAGCACCTGTGTGGTCGCATCTCCTCCACCTCTCCCTGCCCTGCTGGTCCGGTGATGCTGAGTGTTGGTGTCCGTGGGGCTGCGGGGACGTATGGGACGGGCACTGCGGAGGAGGCTCAGCCCGCTTTTGGACTTGGGTGGAATGCGGACTGTCCGGAGAAGATCCCTCCATGTACAGATCTCAGAAAGTATGTTTTCTTCGTCAGTAAACAAACAATGAGTCATTGGCTGTCGCATGGGAGAAAATGAGATTACAAAGAATGTATAAGTAAATAAATTAGTTCCCTTTAGTCATGGCAACAACTCAGTGTTTCCACCCAAATGTTTTATTCCAATTCATCTTTCTTCCTTTATTTTTGTAATGTTATTGCCCTTGTACTTTGGGGAACAAAAAATTCTAATAGGGTTCACTTGGAAATATATTTTTTCAAAATGCACTTTTTGTGTTAGACTGCATTTGAAGAGGCAGTCCTAATTTTTTGACATTTATGTCTGGGGATGGAGCTATGGGGAAAGAAACAGAGCTGTAACCCCCTCTGTCCTGATGGTGCTGCAGATCTTGCACGTGGCATTTGTCACTCAACCTGGGAAAGGAGTTTTTACCACGTGGACGTCTCTTGCTCAGCCCCCTGCCCCAAAGGTGGGTGCATTACGCTTTATCTGTTCTACAGATGCCATCCATAAGAAGAGCTTTGGAGGTTTGCTGACCCCTGCCCCCAAGCACAGACGCTAGAATATTGCGGTCCAAAGAACCATGTCTCTCTGGGAATATCTCTATTTAAAAACATGCCTCTGCTCCAATCTTTTCCATTACATCTGCATCTTAGAGCAGCCGATGCGAAATATTTTGTTTTCCCCAGATCCTGCAGAGATGGAAATCTCGCAAGAGAGCAGTGTGTCTCTCCTTGGTTTAAGTTCTGTTCTTTCAAAGGTGATGTTCTGCTAATGCATAGTAAATAGTCTAAAAATTATATAAGGTGTTTTAAAATTGTATATTTATTACAACTGCTATAACCTCAGTCCATGCCAAAAAGAGTGCTCTTCAAAGTGGGGGAAGTGGGAAATTGTTGGAATCACATCTTGCTTTAAATGACTCTTAATACATTCCTCATTTGTAGGCTGCCACAAGTGGATATTACGTTTCTCACTAAGATGGGAAAAAGACTTCAGAGAGCATTCCAGAGAACTGAATTATTTAAATATTACCTTTATTCATACATTTCCCCAAAGCTCTTTTCCCATTGGTTTTGTCCCTTATTATGTGAGATGGAAAGAAATTAGGTAGATGGCACAAGCACCTTTTCTGATACACTCTTCAATGCTTGCAATAAAGGAAACGACTTTTTATAAAATAATAACAAAAAGCATTTTCACCCTGACTACAACTGGGTTTATGTCTGATATGTTGTTGCATGTACCTGTTCTAATTGTAAAATTCACTTACGTCATTCTACTCTATGAAGGTGATGGCATTTTCTTGGTCAGGAGGACCGCAGAAGTACACGTGCAGTCAGCTTCAGCAATATGAAACTCTTCAGACTATAAATGAACCTGTTTTATTCGGTTTGAATTTTCAGGTCAGTGGACGAAAAACGTACTTTGACCTTTTGTTCTGCTGGATTTCCCATATCTTCAATGACAACATTTTATTGAGAATATTGTTTTTAGTCACTGAGCAGAGATGATGCGCGAGGGGAGGAGAGGGAGAAAAGCAGCGTGGAAGGGGCTTTAGCCCCCATGTGTACCATCAGCTGCCGCAGGGTTTGCAAGTGGGCCTCTCTTCCTTGCCATTGAGACAAGGACTCTTCTTATTCCTGGTCTTGCAAAGATCTTTAGGCTGCAATAAATCGAAACCGCCCTGTCAAATTCTCAAGGCTCGCAAAACTTGGAGACAATGTTGGTAAAGATTTGAAATAGGGGACTTCACAGATTATTCATGCAGGCAACTTAAAAGGCTGTGGGATTTGTTCCCATATGGCAGAGAACTTTCTCATTATTGGTGGCAGCAATAACCATAAGCTGAGGTCTGTGATTCAGTTTATAGTGGTCTTAATTTATGATGAAATACTTTCTTTTTAACAATAAAAGTTAGGGGATAGCAAAATTCTCTTAAGGGTAATTAAGTTCAGTAGTGCAGGACTGAAGGCCGCTCTGAAGAGTGGAAAAAAAATATCTATATGGGTGATGGATTTTATCCTATTGCTTCCCAGCAGGTTAACTTTAAGGTATCTTTTTTTATTGACATTCTTGATGAAATGATTTAAATACTACAAAACTATGTTTGCTTCCTGTTATTGTTGATGACAAGGACATTTCTACACGAAATCTGAACAAGAACAGGTCAGGCGGAGCGATGTGTGGGTGAAAGAACTTCCTCTATACAAAGTATAGTAAGACAGACTGTATGTAAACAAATAATGATTCATGGTCTTTGAATGAAAGGAGCCGATTTGGTTAAATTCTCCATCTTCAGTTCTGAGTGAAGAACTGATTCTCTGATGCTGGACTGGATAAATCACAGCTCGTGCTCTGCTATTTGGTTTTTGCTTCTATTTAGGTGGGTTTTTTTGTTTCAAGGATGGAAAGTAGATCTTTATAAGAGAGTCTCATAGAGAAAAAATAAATTCATTCCTTTCAAGGCGATCTATCTGTTTTGAGCTGTTCATTTAATAGAGAGAAAAGTGAGATTAAAAACAAACTCTCCAAAGGCCAGCTCTGGTAGAGCAAGAAGGTAAGACTTCACCCATCTCCACCTGTCAGGAGCTGATGCTGTTAGTCCCTCCGCTACCGTACAACACATATGTGCATTTAGTGGTTAAGGGATGGAGTTTTTGATTCATTTGGACTATAGGTAAGGTAGGAGATTGAGGGCTGGGTTGTTCTTTTTTTAAATACTTTTGAAGTGTCAAAAGCACTTGAAGCAAAATAATTCTTATTTTATGAATGTATTTATTTTCCTTTTGAGACAGTGGGTGGGAGCAGCGGAATCGGGAGCTTTATGTTGAATTTCATCTCTGATAATGAGTTGTTTTTTGATCAAAGGCAAGTCTCCTAACTGAGCATGCTGCAATTTCTTTGTCCTAAATGTAGCTGTATATAAAGTATACCCGCCTCGTGGGATACTCCAGCAATGAATAGAACCGTATATACTGAAAGTACTACATATTGCAACTATAGCTGATATTTAGGTCGATATTTTACAGCTTAAGTGTCTGAAACACTTTTGTCATTACCTCATTGTTTTCTTTTCCGCTTATATGTGGCCTGTCCAGGCAAAATCACCTAAGCAGTGACAAGGAAAGAGGCAGAGGTATTTATTGTCAAGTCGCCAAAAAGACCAAAGTTTTTCTTTACATATTTAAAATCATTCGCAGCCAGAGCTGGAAGGAGGGGGGCGGGGGGGAGAGGCTTGGTTTTGGGGTTTTTTTTGCTTTGTTTTGGTTTTATTTTTCTTTTTTTAAGGCTCCAGTATTTGCAAACGCTTTGAAGGGTTTTGTGGTACCCAACTGTTGTCCTGCTCAAGGTGGTATATAAGATGTAAATGTACCATTTTCTGTGATTCTTGGGCAGTTGCAACATAGGCAAAGGTTACCATCAGAGTCACACTGGAAATGTAACAACTTGTGTGCCTCAGAGTATTTATTTAGGTAAGGAAAGTTTACGCAGCATATGGAAGAATTACTCTGCGAGGAAATTCAATTTCTGTAGCTTTTTTATCTCATTTCCTCAGTTCCCCTGCCATCCCCCGAGCTCTACCCTTTCTTTAGGAGCCCAGAACGCGCAGGGAAAAATGTATTGAATTTAATGGTTGGCTTGGGAAAGTCTTGCCCAAAGGACTGTTTGTCCATTATAACTGGCTGCCTGCTGCATTTATTTTATTTTGTTTTACTGGCTGTAAGGACATGAGTACTTCCATTTACTCTCTTTCTCAAAATATTGTGGTTTGGCTGAGTGGTTTAGTCTAAACTGAAGAGTTATATCAGTACCGGAGAGGATGGTTTATTTTGTTTTGTTTTGTTTTGTTTTGTTTTTTACCTGCGTGTTTTCAAACCCCATCTGTACGGTGAGCACCGGGGCTGCCCGTGGGAGCGGTGCCGGGGCGGAAGGATGCGCAGGAGCCCTCATCGCCCGTTCCTCCGCACACACAGAAGTGTTTCCCCAAATGCTCCCGCAAAGCGTGTCATAGCAGGAAATTTGGAGATGGGAGCACGGCCAGGGACCCCTGTGCAGAGGGCTCAGTGTGTTGGGGAATGGCCGATTTCTTGGGGACTTTCGGCCGCAACCCTCGCAAGCGCGGCGCAGTTTAGCTGCGGGCAAGGCAGGACTTGACCGCGCTGTGATTTCGCATTAATTGCGCCGTGCAGACCGAGCCAGAGGACAAACTGTTGGCGAGGCCAACTGGGGTTGTCCTTGCAGTCACCCTGGCCTCACCCGTGGTGCAGAGGGACCTGTGTGAGCCCCTCACCGCCCCCTCAGCTCAGCTGGGGAAGGGGGCACTGCCGTCCCCTGAGGACCCCACACCTGGCTGTGCTGCTGAAGAAGGGGAAATCAACCGTGTGTCACCAGCATCCTGCCACTTTGACAAAATGGCTTTTCAGAGGGACAGCTTGTCACCCCTGAGCACCCACAGCTTGCCCGGTGGTGTGGCCTCCGCCTCCAGGACGCGCATCCTTCTTTACGGTTCGGGTGACAGAGCACTGGCACAGGCTGCCCAGGGAGGTTGTGGAGTCCCCTTCTCTGGAGATTTTCAAGACGCCCCTGGATGCAGTCCTGAGTAATGTGCTCTAGGCAATCCTGCTTTGGCAGGGGAGTTGGACTAGATCATCTCTAGAGGTCCCTTCCAACTCTGAAAATTCCATGATTCCATGATTCTGTGATCCCGGCACCCCGTCTCCGGTGGCCGCGGTGCCGGCACACCTGCTCGCCCGCAGAGAGCTGGGAGCAGGCAAGCAGGGCTCGGAGACCGACTGACGAAACCCATTCGCAGTCCGGCTGCAACGAGTCCAGCAGCCTTTCGCTTGCTCGTTCTCACGCTCCGGGAAAGGCTAACGCTTAACAGCACGGCAAAGCAGCCCCCAGCTCGCTCCAGTCACGTGCTGGGAGGATTTGGATTACAAGTCTCCAGCTGCACAGGCAGCCCAAGCATCCTGGCCTTGTGCAAATGCGGTGGATTTTGCCTATTGATCTATTTTTTTTCCCCTCCAAGAGGACTTTCATCAGAAGAGACAGTTGTTCAGAAATTAATTTGTGCCGCACTCGTAATCGTATTATTATTGCTTCCATGCTGCCATGGATATAGATGATATTTTACAGGAAATCATGAAGAAAAGACTATTTCTTTGAGCGGGGCTGTAATTTAAAGTTAGCCAGGCAGCACGACCCATACTCATATCCTCGCCTGTATAACGCTGCAGTGGTACAGCACCAGTCTAGTCCAGCTGATGTTCTGATCTAAGTTTTCAACACATACATGTTTATTCTAATGGATAGGTTTAACATTTTAGACCTGGTTCATCATCCTAATATCTGAATTAGTGAGCACTTACACCTGAAGCAAAATTTCCCTGTGTATGAACAGAGATGCAGGCTTCCAATAGGTATACTCAATGGAGAGATGCCTTCTCTCTTTACCTGCCTGCGCAGTAAGAGATGCATCTGCAGTTCATGGTTCTGTTTTCTAGAAGGTGTATTTTATTGCCTCAGGCTTAATGAAAATGAAGAAATCAGGAATCATATTTGATTAGTCTAAATGGCATCACTGCATCATTTATAATAGGAGGTAAAATACCTGAAAATGTGAAAAGTTGCTTCTTCATACATACAATTTCTTTTAAGACTGTCCTAGTGTGAACATCCGCCTTGAACTCTTTCCTGTATTGGACATACCGATTATGCTGTTCGTTTAGGAAGCAGTAAATGAATGGAAGTGTTATTAAAACACACCAAAGTATTTACATCGGAATACATCCACTTCTCCAAAAAAGGAAGGCTGGGAAGAGCATGTAGGAATAACAGTGAACAGATAAGCTTAGGAGGAGCAGTTCGGTCCAGGAGCCAAGGGTGGAGGTGATACTTCTGTGTCTGGCACTGCCTGGGCCAGCAGTGGCCGCAGGGCAGGATGAGATGAGGCTTCTGCTCGCCGCGGCCGGGGGCATTACTGGGAGCGAAGGGAGCCGGGCGCAGGGGGTAGGGTTACTGTGTGCTGCCTCTCCCTACCAGAATTAGGGTCATCCACGTTCCACCGATTTATTTGTGGGTGAGGAGTTAGGGGAATTCATTTGCTAATCCTACACCCAGCCTCCCTCTCCCCCGGCTGCAATCTTCCAATAATTTCCCAATATAGACTCTACGTCCCTCTCTGCAGCTGTTTGTTTTTTGTTATTTTTAATAACAAAATTCTATTGCCTAAGGCTGATGCTCAGAGACTTCTGTTTCTTCATCAAAACCACTTCCACCTAAAGTACATAAAAGATTTGTTCCTAATACATAAGAATCTGTAAAACAAGTCACTTGTAGTAGATTTTTTTCTTGTCGAAATACAACTATCAATTTAATCTGAAGAAATTAGGCACCTGCTCAAACAGTAAACCAAATGTTCAAGAAAATTAGGGAGAATTGGAAGGCTGATTCTCCAATCACTCGTAAATCATGAACATATACCTTACTTTTGAGTTTGCAGGAATCATTTTTATGTGGCTAAGGATGGTTCGCTGCACTCCAGCAGTAGTTCAGCGGGGACAATGTGGGGGCAGTGGCTCTGCATGACATCGCTTCAACTTCCTGATTGTACGACTGGAACTTAACGAGCTGCTCAGGGTTTGACCCAATGAAAGATTTAAGTGACTAACAAAAGACTTATGTATTATTAAGATGCCTGCACTCAACATCGCAAATCCATACCTTCCTGTCTGACTTCACAAGTCTCTAAACACCGCCAGCTCTGCGCCTGCACGTGCCCGGGACCGTCCCTAATGCTCTTGTCATGTCTGGGCTTGATTGCAACCCGAAAATACAGCGCTCATTTGCCTTGAGGGCCCGCCACAGCGGGCTTCCTTAGGGCAGGCACACAAACGGAGGATGGATCCGCAATGGTTATGCAGCAGCTTTGACTGCAAATACCCTCTGCCTCTGCTGTTGAAGGTAAAGCTGAGATTTATGGGGCTAGAGAAAGGGTGTGTAGTGTCACTGCTTCATGTGTCAGGCACTCACGTAGAAAGGAGTGAGTCACTAAAATGTGTACGAAAACAGACACTGGATCCCCAGGAAAGCAAGTGCGTGGTCCTTTCGTTCTGGCCAGAGGAGCAGGGGTGGGATCTCTAGGTGGTCCTCGTGCCCCATGTCTCCTGGTGCCAGGCTACAGGAGCTCCCTGCAGAAGGTGTTGGCTGAGGGTGTGTTTTTTCTGACCCCTTTGCCCCAAGGGTTTGGTTTTACAAGTCCTGGGGAGCCAAATAACCACATTGTGACCCCAAAGCTGGAGGTCCCAGCCACCTCTCATGCCCTTGCCACCACACAGTGCCACTCTCTATCTCACAGTAACACCATCACCCACGCATTGACTTTGTACTTGAACCGCCTCAGTTCAACAACATGGAAGAAAACAAAACAAACAACAGCAAAACCTACACAGCTTTGTGCCACACCAGTGAGTCAACAGGGAGTGTCCAGTCAGGGTCAGAGCTGGTGTAAGCAGGACACAGGATTGGGAAAGGAGGAGAGACACGCACGGCCTTTCCTCTTCGTCCTGAGCCGAGCATTTCGGTGGCTACATCCACAGGCTCCATGTGTGCTCTCCTGGGAGCACTATGACCAGCTCCGGGCTTGGGTCCTGCTTCCACGTGATGAGCACCTCTGCTGGTGAAAACATTAGCAAAGATCTGAGGAATGAAGACCAGTATAAAAGTTCATTAGAAAAATATTAATCAAAATGAACATAGGTGGCTGTCCAAATACTCACATACAGCCTAAACGGTGGCTGCTGGGGGTATGTTCGTACTAGATACCTGCTCTCCTAGCTTTGAATAAACGCTTTCTCCTAGAGTGTAAACATTTATGATTTAATCTAGGAATTAGCCTCAGGGAAACCACAAATGTCTAGAGTAATATTTACTTTTGTTTCAGATAATCAATTGTTGTTGGGCAGCAAATAATTAATCTGAATTAAAGAGGACTCGGGCAACACAAGTCAAACACACACATTTCTGCACTGCTGCAGGGAAAGAACTGGGACCAAAGTATAGGTCCGAATGGGACAGGTTGCTTCCTCCTTCACGCTAGCTCAGCTGACCTATGCAGAGAGCAGAGACCAAGCAGATTTGTAGCTTACCAAGACCTTTCTGTTCATCCTGCCCTTCAGAAGGCAAGCAGCTGCCAGGTGAGGGCACATAAGCAGATCACAATTTGACCCAGAGATACATAAAACCAGTACAGCATTGATCTAACTGAGAGAAATTCATTGGCAGCTATATTCCCCAAACTGCTTTATTCTGTTCATGCAGAATATGTAATGTTACCTTTAATTCCATGATATCTGCATGCCTGCAAGTCTATTTTTCCCATGTTTAACCAGCACTGGTAAAAGATGCAAGCAGGAAGTGCCTGGGAAATTACAACTGAAAAGTCAAGTGGATTTGCTATAGGTCTAAATCTTAAGTTAGAGCAAAAAGGACATAGAGACCTATTTCAGATGGAAATCATTTTCTCTATATTTTTATATTAAAGAGAAAGAAAAAGAGAAAGAGAATGAAAAAGGGAGAGAGAGAAAAAGGAGAAGGAGAACAAAAAGAAAAAAGGAAAAAGAAAAGGAGAAAGAGAAGGGGAGAAGGAGAAGGAGGAGGAGGAGGAGAAGGAGAAGGAGAAGGAGAAGGAGAAGGAGAAGGAGAAGGAGAAGGAGAAGGAGAAGGAGAAGGAGAAGGAGAAGGAGAAGGAGAAGGAGAAGGAGAAGGAGAAGGAGAAGGAGAAGGAGGAGGAGGAGGAGAAGCAGGAGGGGAAAGGGAAGGGGAAGGGAAAGAAGGAAAGAAAAAAGTGTTTTTAGAGTTAATTCTTCAGCCATTTTCCTCTCTTTTTGAGCTGGCACTCCATGACAACATTTCCATTATGTGCCGTCTCTAGTGTATTGCTATCAAAGCATACAGAATTTTTCCATTGAGTGGAAAATTGGCAAGGCTTTCTTGTTTACAACTGCAAAGGTAACAACTCTGATAAAGTAATGGACATAATTATGCCACTTTCAGACAAATTGTGGGAAAAACAACTTTCCGTTCCGTTAGTCTGGCCGGTGCACCTGAATATGTTATTCTTAAAACCAACACTGATGTTGCTTGTTAGCAGCATCCCCGCTCGGAGAGGGCTGCACTCACTTAGTGACTTCCTGGTTTCAGCAAATCGTAAAAGTAAAAGGGTTCTCCCTGCAAGTGTAGTTTAAGGATTTTTCTCTGTAATTGGTGCTCTCTATAAGGCCAGCTTTGGCTGAAGAGTGTGGGATTGACTTTACTTCTATCCCACAGGTTAGAGTCAGCAAGCAAAGCTCTGGGCTAGAAGGGGATCAGGCGGTTGTACCCATCTCAGCAGATTCCCTCTGCAGCCCTTTTGGGCTCTGCTGTGCACTGCTGCTTCTTACCAACCGCCCTTGAAAGATCAAGTCAGGTCTAAGACTGAAATAAATGGGTAGATGCTGCACTGCTGTAGCGATCGTGCCACCCCCATTATTAATGTTCACAGGCAAAGCAACATAGAGCAAGCCCAGTTAAGAAAAAACCTCTAAATGCAGCTGAAAGTAGACCTAGGCTATTTAGAAGCACTTAAAAAACACAGGACTACTGTTCTTTCAATTCTTTCCCTTTGTGGACCTCAAAGCGCTTTATGAACATCCATCGAGCCTCACCACCACCCTGTGATGTGTTATAACATTGCTACTTTCCCAAGAGCGGGTAATGTGATTTCTGGGCGCCCACATGGAGATACGTGGAAGTTTCAGAGAAACCAAACACCCAGAACTGCCAGCCACTGGTATGCATAACTCGTGACCCCAAATAAGCACTATTAAAAGTGTGACGGAGGCTTATTTTTATTTACCTCCTAGTAAAAAAGAGCTTAGGAGTTCACACTTCCAAGTGTGCCTCCACAGCTTTGAGGGCAAGAAACTTTTTATTTGCTTGGTTTTTTGCCTAAAGAAAGCTGAGAGCAGACTATCTAAGTAAAGATGCGATTCGGGCACTTTGGTCTGTAAGCAAAACAAAAGTACAGACCATATTGGATGACTCACGGTGAAATTGCAAGAGCAGATGAAATCAGTGAGAGCCATGAGCTTTTCCGTAAACAATTTCAAAGTTACAGACACCAAAGCACAAGGCAGCGCAGCTTTAGGCACCCGTTAGGGGAGGATGCCATTAAAACACACCGCACTGTGATGCGATACGCTGCACCGGGCAAAGAACAGTGTGGGGACCAGCACAAAGCCCAGTTCACAACGGCTTTAGACCTACCTGAACAATAACATCTCGACCTAAAGGTACAATTCATTCCCTCCAGCTTGGATACTTCCCAGGAATTCCCCTCCCGGGGGTATTTTGGTGGAGAGGGCCCAGTGACTAGGAGGTTTGGGACAGGAATGGGGAGAATGCAACCACTCCCCGTTATCATTTTTCCCACCCGCCCTCCCACAGTGCGGTGTGGGGCTTTTCTCCCGCCCCAACGATACTTTTGCAGGAGCTCCGAAGCCAGCAGCTGGCAAGGGGAGGCGAGCCAGCCATGGCCGTGCTGGTGGGGGCTTTGAGGGGGGGCTGAAAGAGGCAACGGACCTCAAGCCTTGACCCTCCGCAGGGTTCCTTGCAGTCTGCTGGGAAACTCCTACGGTAAATGAACCTGGTTTGTGGGGTGCAGGCAAGAGGAAACGGTCATTCTCCTGACTGATCTGCGAAAGGACCGTCAGCACCTAGCAGCATCAACACAAGGTAAACGAGCTGCAATTAAGGTTGCTTACACAATTTGCCCTGTCAGCTAGGGACTTCACCAACCAAATTTAAAATTCCCGGAGAGCCGCAGGACACTGTGGCGGTGAGCTCTGCAGAAAACCCTCCAGGAGCCAAGGAGGAAAACAGCATGCAAATGTTTGTAAGAATTAGCTTGTTTCACATAAATTTCAACATCAATGCATAAGTAACTTAAAACCTAGAACAGAACTGGTTGTTAGGTCAAATAGCTCCTTAACGTGTTGGACCACTGCATTTTCATACAGCAGCTGAGCAGCGTGTGGCCACCCGCTGCCCATACCTCCTGCCTCATGGCAGAGCACGTGTTCACGGCTACGGTGGACACTCCCCACTCGAGGGAGGTTTGGTATTGAAAGAGCTGTGACATTTCAAATCAGGAATTTGGGGAACTATGTGTACCCTTTGTCCAGAATCCCCTGTTTCTTGCCAGGAGTAGGAATTGCTCCTACTTTTGGCAGATGGCACTGGCTCAGACACCCGTCCAGACTCCTCTGCTTCATATGCCCACGTATGTTCACAGACTACAGATAAATGTGTCTGGACTTACGTTAATATGACAAAGGTATTTGGCTAATGAGTGTCAATGCTATAAATACAACAGATCCACCCAAAATTTGTTGAAGAAAAAATAGCCCCCGGTACATTTCAGCCGAGTGCTGGATTTTTGAGCTAAATCAGAACTGACTTTGCTGCTGCAAGTCATAGCGCTAAAATACACCACCAGTATATGATGCTCTCCATGCTTTACATCTACAAATTAGCCCTCCATCATCCCAGTGAACTATTAGTATAATCGTATGAAAGATAGGAATGCTAAACTGCCAAAGCTTTACCGACTAAGCTAAAGCTATACAGAACTTGGGTGACAGTGACAGATAGAAAACAAAGGCTGGGAACACTGATTTCTGAATTATTTCTCTTGTCTCTAGACAATACCTGTATGTAATAGAGATCAGCTAAAAGAATGGTAGTGGAGCAGATCTGATGTTAGATATGCTCAGCCATTTGCTATTGCCAGGTTGCTGTCTTTGCAATAGCTGCTTAAAAATGGATTGCTTTAAAGCTGAAAAATCCCACCCAAGCCCAAGGAACCCATAACTGTATTTTGCAACCTGATTTTTTTTTTTTTTGCCAGCTCTTTTGTGACAACTACAAAGTAAGTTTGTTCCTGAAAATAATTAACTGTACAGAACAGGAGTTCTGTTTAAAATACACTCAATATTTAAAATAAATCTTACTTTATCTTGATTTCAGTTAACAACCCATATTTATAATTTTGTATAGTTAAAAATTTCTCCATCTGATTTAACAATTCAGCGTTTCCAGATTCTTTTATGTAATATTTGTATTTGACCAGTGATTTTTATATTGCTGTCTTGTATTCAGTTTTTCTATTATGTATAATCATTCAGCAATTTCAGTTATAACTGATGGAGTCACAGGACAATTTCTCTTTCAATCATGTTAGTTCTTTATACTATTTTTCTTTCAGCTAATTCTAATTTTAATTAGTTAGAGCAGCAATTGATTGTACTGATGTACTATTCAATTAATTCCACAGCGGTGACTGAGGTTATTTGCTGAGTGACAGCAAAATACCAGAGTACACCGTATTTTACAATAACTACGTACCAGTTCTACTGGAAACAGTGGTCCATCATCTTGTATATCTAAATGCTGATTTTAAAGTCACACCTAGTTAGATTTTTTAAACATATTTCTCATTAGAAAACAAGGATGACTTAATTTGTTAAGTGTAAAAATCACAAGCTCTGTAACATTAAGAAGGAATTTTATAAACTGACCATACAAAACGTCTTGAAGTTAAGTCTTTCATCAGGAGAAGGTGGAGTCTTGGTTTGTTATTGCATGTCCATTGTGTTCTACCACCTGTTATTGTAGATCATGTAGATGCAGGGAAAATCATCTAGTGATCACTCTACTGTTATGGTCCTTTTAGTCTTTTAATTCCAGATTGAAAGGTAAAATGCAGACTACGCTTTCGTATATTCCGAACCAGACAAAGCAGATTTCGCTGCGGCCTCTGTAGATTTTAGGTGATGTTTGATCTGCATGGACTGTACCCCTGTGTAGACTGTAGACTAAAACTTGTGCACTGAAAGGTAACAGTCTGCATTACCTATTCAAATAGGAAATATTGCATGAAGGTAAACTTCATGCCAGCGTATAATAGCAGAAAACTACTTACAGTATCTGACCTAATTCAGAATCGCCAACCTCAAACATTCAAAAATTGAATCAAGACACCAATCATGAAACTAATGTAAAATCCCGATTTAAAAGCACATTGATTTTTCTATGGGTTTCTAAGTTCGCAGGGATCAGGCTTCTAGGCTTTCCCTGGTAGTCATGAAGGATGAAAACATTGTTGGAGGGTTGAGCTTCTCGCATAGACTTATGCTTCTTGGAATCGGTGCTCTGAAAGATACCAAATATTTTGTATAACAGTGACAATACTATAATAATTGGCAATTCAGTTTACAAAGGCAAGGCCTATGATTAGTCATCGGTTATTATAAAAGACTAATAGAAGAAGACTTATAGAAGGCTAATAAGGAGCGTTTGTTTCCTTCTCTGGAGTCAACTACAGTATTGTTAGTTTGTGAAACTGTGACACCAGCTAGAGCTCTTAAGGATGAAGTCACCTCTCACATATTAAGTTGGTAATTAGGGCTGTAGACGCAGTACAGAGCCAAGTAGGAACTTAAACCCAAGTCAGTGCCACGTTACAGGATTGTTGCATTGCCTTCACTCACAACCTGCAGCTTTTTTTCCAACCTCTTGGCCCAAATCAGCACCACTGTCCCTCTGCTCCATTTTCCCAAGGTCTTGGGTTGACAGGATCCACCAACATTAACTGTCCACCTGCAGCAAGTCCCTTTGTCCACATCCCCAGACCGTGGCTGCCATGCCAAGCTGGGATGGGCCAGAGAAGAAGCCCTGCCCATGCACACAGATGCTGCAAGGTCACAGGTGGTGGGTCCCAAAGGAAGATGCCATGGAGCTTGACCAGGTTGAGGGCCCACCGGGTTGAGCTTTCCTCTATCAGTAGGGATAAACAACCACATACACTTGAAAAATGCTCCTTCCAAGCAAAGAAAGCACTGGTCCCTGGGCTTGTGCAATCCATAAATTGATGATGAAGCCTGATGGGTCTCCAAGTGAGACATAACCTCCACTGTTTCTCTTTGGTTGCCTCTCCCTGCATGTTTTTCCTCATGAGAGGGGAGTGTCAGCTCGCAGTCCTGAGCAAAAGTCCATTACCAGTGTGGGTAATGACATTTTGTTGACATGCGCTGCCTTGGCAGTGGGACGCTATATCCTGCGCCGCTCCCTCTGAACTCTTGCACGGCCCTGCCACGTGTCAGGGGGTTGCGCTCCTCCCTCGAGACGGCTGCACCTCACAGCTGGAAGATGCAACGCCTGGGTCTCCACGATGCGCAGAACAGCCAGCTCTGGACAGAATTTAGTATTTAAATGCAAAATGGGGATTACGGTGCCGAGTCAAGCCATTTAGCAGCAATATTTTGAATTTCAAAACTGTATGAAAGATCAGTTTTAACCTTTGAATAGAGTTCAAAAGATGTCCCTCAGCACACTTTCACTTTTAAATAAACAGAAGCATCAAGGGCCCTGACATTTCCAAAGCCCAAAACACCGGTTTGTTTTCCTTACATAAATACTTTGAATCTTAGCAACTGTCTACAAAAGATAACGATAGAATTTGTCATAATAAAATGTGATCTGCTGATAGATTCAGCCTGCAGTTTTACAGCACCTTTGGGTAGCTTTGGTCCATTGAAGAGAGGAATTTGGATGTATTTTGAGCTCTAAGGACACGTTCTTCCCCCTCAACGTTTTTCGTAAATGTCATTGAAGATGCAGCAGCCATGCAGCAAGTGAGAAAAGCAGCTGTGTTACCGTCAGGCTGAATTAGAATCATTGTGCAAATACACTTAAGTGACTCAGCAGTAACTAATTGAGTATTTGGGATCTATTCTCCCCTGGTAGCGGTCATGTAATTCCCCTTCATCTACATGGGAATCGAGCATATGCTTTAAGCAGAAACTAGATGATGTGTAGTGATGTAAACCCTTTAAGACGGAGATTTTTTTTTTTTTTTTCGAGAGAAAAGACACTGACATTGCTTTCAACATTTTTAAGTTAACTGAATCATAAGATGGGAAGTTTTCTGAAAGGTGTTATTAAAATGAAGATTTTTTCAGATTAGAGAGAATTGAAAACCACCTTGATTTTCCCAGAGTACGCAGTGTTTCTTTACTTCTGCATCTGTTAGTGACACAGTATTACAAGCCAACATGTATAAATGAATTTTATTACAATATCAATGCCTTTAAAAACAGTTTTTAAAAGCAGTAGTGATTTTTAGAACAGGTTAATTTAGATTTAGATATATTTTCTGTTCAGTGAACTAACACAGAGGGACCAAATGCCTTTGCTGTCTACCTCTGAACTGGACAACACCGTTTTCCAGATTTTGAAACAACTTTCCAGTCCCTCCTTCTCACGTCCCTGCTAAAATGTCTCCCACTGGCCTACGCGAGCAGGTATTAGCTCATGCTCTAGACAGAGCAGCCGGTGAGAAAACCTGATGCACCTGGGAAAAGATAAAGGTATTTGCACAGAAGGTTGGAAGGAGTCCATCTGGGAGGTGGCAGTCATGTCCTTGCCACAACGGGGTGTGAATACATCAGCGTGGTTTGGACCCGCACGGCTGGCATCTGTGGCAGAGATTACGGCCGTGCACCCGTCCTGAGGAAGCCACCGCTGGGCCAGGCAGGGGGCAAAGCACAAGCAGCATCGCATAGGGAACAGAAAACAGGTAGTTGTAAAAAAACAAAAAGACAGGTGAAGAAAAGTAAAGACATAGAAGCCAAAAGACACAACATGATTTTTTAGCCTCTTGTGCAAGACACGAATTGACTGCCATTAGGTAATTGTGAAATAAGTCCGTCACACAGCCTCTGGGTTTGTTGTTTGCGTGCACTCCTGTTTGAAGCAGCAGCACGAGGCAGGCTGTTTCTTCACCAAAGACGAAGAGGCATCTTTCTATTGCCTTACCATTTTTTCTTTTATTTTTACTATACAGTTACAGCCTTAGGCTGCGAGGAATATTCATGCTCTTCTCTCCTGTGTATATATTTTCTATGGGCTGCACCACTCTTATGCATATGCAAAAGTGCATGCTTTGCATATTTACTTTCTTTATACAAAACAGTGTGCCCGCCACATCATGTACCGCTTTCACTTCTGTGCAGATTCCCCCCAATTTATCATCTTCTCATATTTAGAATGCAATTCTCACTCAAATCACAAGCAGCCAGCTCTTCTTAATAACAGTTATTCCCGAGATAACAGCTAATTATGACATTTCAAAAAAGCGTACATTAATATTTCAGTAGGCTCAACGTTTTGAAATACTACTCAGGGCAACATCTTGGTCTTTTTTGCTGGTGAGACACAAGGATTCATTCAGCAGACAGACAGTTAAAACACCTTTCAACATACCCTTGCAAACCCTTTCTACAGCGTCTTCTGTTTGTCATAAGCCACAGTTTGGAAAAACCAGCTTTAATGGATCATTTCTTAATGTAATTAAATATATTTAACAACAGTGTGCTTCAGAGTCCTTAAATTAGTCCTTTGCCCGAAGACAATGTGTTCACCCAAATCCCTCCTTAAAACATTCTTCTTCTGTAAATCCTATTAGCATTAATCTGCTAAGGCTAGGTGTGCTTTATCATTTTTTTCAGGCATCTGGAAACCTCTGAGATCTACTGTCCACTCGGTGTCTCACAGTGCTGAACACTTTCAGAGGTCTGATTTAGCCTGGAAACCCTGTGGGGTGGTGTCCCCTTCCCCTGGACATCCTCAACCCAGTGGCGCTGTAGAGAAAAGGGCGAAGTGGACGGTTTCTGTAGGACGGCACTAGCAAGGGTGCGGTGAGAAGGGACAAAACCGAGACTGAAACCTAACTGTGTGTTAGAAATGCAAAGGAGAGGACGGATAATTCACCTCTCCATTATTGCTCCCATGGTGCATTTTGTTCCAGGAACAACAGACTTACATCTGAAAGTCCTTGGACGACTGGTCCCATTTAAATTCAGCGTAAGCCCCTGGCAGGCTGGAGCGAGGCCTGAGCACATGGCAAGGCGGTGGCAGCAGGGACCCCAAATATTTTCCATCTCTAAAAAAGCATCGTCGGACTATTGTTTCAAAAGGAAGATTAACACCTCCCTGAATCGGTCAAACGCGTCCATGAAAAGCCTGGAAAAGGGAGGTCTGTTCCTCCCCGAGGTGTGTGGAAGGAAGAAGAGGCCTCATTTTCCTTTCAGGTTTATCTCATGGGCACGTGAAAGGCGCTTGGGTTTTCCCAAGCCATCAATTGAATGCTGTGAGAATTAGCAACAGTTAAGAAGGGGAAGAAGTTAACAAGGGCTGTTCAAAGATTTCTAAACCGTTTTAAGTAGGAGCACAGGAAGATCTCCGCATATGCACTTTTAAATAGGGATATTTAAAGAGCTGAAAATCTTTACACAATGTTCTCCCTGCCAGTTTTCCCTCAGTCAGGGAAGAGAAGACAGTGGTGCTGCCGACTTTGTTTCCGACGTGGGAATGACGGTGTGGCCAAGCTTTGCCTCCCGAGCTGGGACACGCGTCCTGAGGGGAGGCCGAACCAGCCCGGGTACCGCGCCAGCCTCCTCTTCCTCGGCAGCGGCCATGTTGGGAAGGGTTAATGCTTTTATAACGTTTCAGAGGGGCTTCACCCCCCGTTTTCACTCTGGACTCTCCGGGTTACTCCCCCTTTCCCCACAGCCCGGGCACCCTCACTGCGCCCCGGAGAGGGCACCGGGGCCGGTGGCACCATGACTACCACAGGCCGGCGGGTTGGCCCTTCCCACCAGAGACCCCCGGCCTGCACTGGGGGCCTTCTGCCCGCCCTCCTTAACCACCCTGTGGGGTAGCCCACCTTCCCCACGGGTGGAGGGGGGCAGGGGGCGGCCCAGCCACGCACCCGGGCACGGGGCTCCAATTTGGGGAGAAAAAGGCGGCTTTCCGCGCCCTCCCCTGAGGGAACGAGACACCTGGGCAGGTACACACCGAGCCCCGCTGACAATTACCGCCCGACCCGGTCAATATGAGGCGGGCTGCGGGTGGAACTTTGCCCCGGGGGCGGAAGGGGAGAGGAGGGACGGGAAAGGGCCGAGCCCGCGGCCGGGAACGGCCCAGCCTCGACCGCCGCCACCGGGGCTGTGGCCGCGGCCACCCCGCGCGCCTCGGCGTGACGTCACGCCCCCCTCCCCCCCCCCGCCAATGGGCGGCCGATGCCCTGGCCGGAAGGTCCCCCGCCCCCGCCGCCCCGCC
>VUYV01000550.1:29761-63862 GCA_008711295.1 Anarhynchus alexandrinus
CCCGGCCCGGCCCGGCCCGGCCCGGAGGCGGTGTGTCCGGCGGGCGGGCGGGCAGCGCCTCCCGGCCGGAGCGCGGCGCAACCGGAAAGTTTCCCCGGGCGGGAGCGGCCACGGCGCCGCCCCGCGCGGGGACCGGCGGGCGATCACGGCGGGCTGCGGCCCTCCCCCCCGGCTCCGTCTGTTCTCTCCATTCCCGGATTTCGACTCCATGAGAGCAGAAGCGGGGGGGTTTTCTTGAGGAGCGCGGTGCGATGTGCCCCCCCCCACCCCCACCCCCTCGGTCGATGCCGATGTTGGTAAAGGACGTAAAGATTTTTTTTAAAAAAAGGTAAAATTGTACCTCCTGTACCGACTGCTCAGTAAAGCGCATCCCTGGGTGCTTTGGGAGGAAATCTGCTGAAGTTTGTAAGTCTTTTCATCCTGTTTTTAATTAAAAAAAATGTGCCCACGCTAACAGGGCAGCTAACAGCCCCCTTGCTGGCGGGCTGGGCGCCCTGGCCCACCTCAGAGAAAGCTGTCAGGTGTGGGGGGTGTTCAGGTTTGTAATGGGGGTCTAAACCTGCGGCCGGCTGATCCGGAGCGCCTCTCCACTCTAGTTCCGATGTTCACATCTCCCAGGGTTGGTTTATCCTCCAGCGCGCGCGGCCCTCTGCCTGCAGCGGGGCTGCTCCGCGAATCGCGTGTAGCACTTGGCTCCGAGCTGTCTTGTTCTTTTGTTACTTTAAAACTTGAACGCTGAGTGGACCTCGGCAAGATTTTAAAGCGTTCTTTCGGCTGAGCCGCGTTTCGTCCCCGTGCTGCGAAGCAATGTTTGTTCCTGAGGGACGTACCGCTAGCCTTGTAGCGGCTCAGCGTCGGAGAATTTGACTTCTCTTTCATGGAGCGGGGTGGCCAGCCTTTGTAAAAACAAATTTTCATGGCCTAACCACGCGTGGTTTGTATCATCGAGAGTTGGGACTGGTAACTTAATATGGAGGAATTTGAAAGGGCTCACTGGGTAGGAACTTATGAAGAATCTCTGTTTGAAAGTACTTGTTTTGCCACTGCTTTTTAGGAATCTGAAGCAGTCAGCACCACATAGATGTTGTTAATGGTACTGTGTTTTCATTTTTAGGATTATAACTTCTGAAGTAAAATAATGTTGCTGCTTCTTAGAAATACCGATTTCACAACTCTGGAAATCAAAATCGTCTGTCTGACTCAAGTCAGTCTAAGCAGTTAAGCAGATCCTTTGTCTTCGTAACTGACTTCTGGAGACTTTGACAGAAGGTGTCACTTTCGAGAACAGTGAATACATGTAGAGATAGAAGGTACCTGCACCAGGAAGATCAAGACTGTAATTATCAAATATTTTTATATAGGCCATGAAATAGATACAGACTCCTTATGATGTTAGCTGTTATTGCCGTTGTTCTGTCGTTGCAACATTAGCTGTTGTATTGGCCTTTTACTTCTACCAGATGGCATTTCCGATTGCTGTTGTGATATAACGATGCGCAAAATCTCTTTTGCTGTATTTTCCCAAAATCAACAGCAGAGTTAGTCCTTGATTCTCTGGATGGTGCTTTTTATTACATCCTTGCTACTGAATATATGATAAATTAAAAACTTCAGCTTTTGGCTTGTTACTGCAGTGGAAAGGGAACTTCTTATCTCCCCTTCCTCTCTTTTCTATTGTTTCCTGGCTAGTTGCATGGGAGCGTAATGAAAGGTATTTTCTCTCTTATGTGTCACCTTGCATCTTCTGTCTGCTGAAGAAGAGGGACAAGGTCACCGGCATCTGCTTGTTTTCCAGCCTTTGTTTTTTGTACCTTATGTTTCCATTTGTACGTTACTGCTTTGTGGCACTCATGGCTTTCCCGGGTAGAAACTAGAACAGTAGCAACTCAAAAAGTGATGCCCAGATAGCTTTGTTAGCTGGTCATGGTCTTGAGCAACAGCAAAACTACCCGCAGTATCTGTGTTTTTCATGCTCCTTGAGCATAAAAGCTGCTTCCAGACTCGTGGAGACAGGTGCTGTATCAATTTACTTGCCACAGGTTTGAAATCAAAAACCAAGGCATCTTTGAATCCAAAGCGTATGTTCCAGAAAATATTTCCTGTTTGGATCGAGGGACTGGTGGTTTCTAAGCCGTGGGTATTCCTTCCCAAACCCCGCTCTGTGTTTTGAGGAAGGAGGATTTCTGGTGGGGAATTACTAGAGATGTCTGAAAGAGTTTTTAGATAGCTGAAAACTGTGAAACCAGCTGCTACTGTGTTTCGGTTACTTTAATCAAACCCCGGGTAATGTGCTGGGCGCTTGTCGCTGGACTCCCTACTCCCCTGAAGTAGGTCACCTGGCATGTTGAAGGGGTAGAGAGTTGAGGCGCTCTGCAGGAAAGGTGCTTTCCACTTCTACTGAAATAATAAACTTAAAGGCGATACACTTTATCCTTGTGTTTACTAGGTGTACAGAAATGTTGCAGAACAATAGTTTCCGCAAAGTCAAAGTCAAGAATCCTTATTAGTTCCTGGAGTAGACGACCTTCATAGAGAACCAGGATGGTGTTTGTAATGTGGGAAATAGCATTGTTTCTTCTTCCTAAAGCGTGTAAGTGAGGCCTGTACTATTCATTTAACCTGTACACCCTTGTTCAGTCTTCTGAAAAAGATACTACATGAGATCCTGGTGACTTACACCTTTTGAAAAATGACTTTTCTGTTTGTTTTGCTTTGAAATTTATGAATGTCGGCCCAGGAATCCTAAGCTCGTTTCTGTTTTAGGTAGTTCCATTTAAATTTTTCTTGCAGATTCAATTAGGCCCATTAGTTTCCTCATAATAATGTAGTCGTCGGTGTTCTGCCCAATTAAACCGTTGCTCTGTTCAGCGATGGGTAAAGTAATTTTTTCAAGTGTTAAGTTGTTTTTTTTCTTGGAGTAATCTTTTTTCCCCATCATAAGGATTCTTAATTGTTTCATAAATGCTAATGAAATGAGTAAATTGGAAGTGCATTGAAATATGAAATATATATTTTTATATTCCATTAAATATATGTGACACAACAAATTAATTTGTTTCTCACCATTAATGAAGTGAGTTCATATTTTAAACCCAGCATAAATAACTTTGCATGCAGTGAGGTGGCCTGGCAGTGTATGGTTTTAAGCTTTGATAGAGTATTGTAAATCTTAAGAATTCAGGTGCAGAGGAATAAATCTTGATGTAGAGAATAGCAACCCATTGCATTTTAAATTACTGCAGCCAAGCACAATAACCCGATGTCAGTAAAGTTTTAGGAATACTCGTGCTAAGAAAAACATCTGTTAGAGTGGAAGCTCAGTCATGCTGGTGTAGCCAGTATTTGTTCAAAGTCAGAGAAACAAACTGTGGCTTAGAGGCTTTTTTCCTCTGTAGGTTTGTTGTGCTGGTTTTGGTCCTGATCTCATTAACAAGTATTAATATGGTGACATGTAACTAATACTGATTATTCAGTGAAGCAGACAGTGGGGTGAACATGCTGGGACTCTTGGTAGATACCTGAATGCTCAAAAATATTGCTTCTGTCTTACAAGCATGACAAAATACAGATGCAAAATAAAATGCAATACAGGTGTGTTTTTAACCTAGGCTGAAGAAACTCGATCCAGTTTTCCTCAGCTCATCTAAGTTACTGACTGCAGAGTACATAGAAGTGTAGAAATAGATGTGAAAACAGGTAGTGAGATACAGCACAGATGGAGTATAGCTGAACCTTTATTAGACAAACCCCGGTATATTTAGTATGTTTACAAAATCATATTTTTTTTTTTTAAATCAAATGAAAGATGAACATTGTTTCCAAGAAGATTTTTAATTAAAAAATAAATATATAGTTAGATGGTAACTCATTACCATCATGTTTCAGCAGGTTGTGCTGTTTTGATAGGTAAGGGGCTCCTCTGTCGCTTCAGCAGGTGTCTAACGCGCGGTCCTTGGAAGTGGTGTGGATAGTGTTTGCTGTGCCGGGGCTGGACTGTTTAGCCAAAATGGATCAGCAACCAAAAAAAAAATTAGGAGGCCTTCAGATTATCACTTCTTTGGCAGAAAGGCAGATTTTAGCCTTCTGAACCATTTAAAGTTTCTGAGTTCTGGAAATGAGCAGAGTATTTGTGGGGGCCTTCATAAGAATTGGTGACTGGGGTGTGAAAGCGGATACCGAAGGTTAGCGAGAGGCTGGAGGCTGCGGATGCTCTTCCTGATGCAGGTGAACTGGGTCATGTCCTCTTACAGTGTGAGAAGCTGCTTTTAGCTGAGTGCTGTGTCTCGGCTGTCTTTCCTGCAGGTTACACTGGATCAGCTCCATGGAGCCATCAGACCCTGCAGGAGAACAGGAGGAGGGTTAGCAAAGCAGGTGCTTTCTGCTTATGCTGGGATGAGATTCTGGGTTCTGCTAGCAGCGCAGCATTTTAAAAAAATAATGCTTTTTATTTTTAAGAAGATAAAAGTAAGCTGTTTAAAAAGAATTAGTCCATTTCTCTTCTGATTTAACTACGTTGTCCCTATTTATATGATTTTTTTAAAAGTCATTAAACACTGTTTTGGAACCTTTCCTTCAAAATGAGAATAGATCCTTGCAGGGTGGGAAGTTTTAGAAAGGAACGGTGGTGTTCATTAAGCATGCAAACTATAAATTAAACATACTGTGATTTTCTAACTCTGTCCTTCTTGTCAAATTTAAGTTGGCTGAAATAATCCTTTTTGTATAATAACTAAGTTTTTAGTCAACTATATAGTAAAATAAAGCTGTTCATGAGTAGTCTTTTCACAAGGTTAGGGGAAAAGAGGAACACTAAATCATGTTAAAACTTCCTCTACATATGGAGAGTTAAATTGGCGTATTACTCTGAATTTCTTTAGAGCATTCCGGACTAATAAAACATTTCAAGGAACAGCAATAAATTAAGCTTCCTGTTTAGCAAACCCTGGCACTGATACTGGAGGAGAGGAGTCCCAAGCATCGATCGGACTGACCTCTTGGTTTTATTGCAATAGGAACACCCTCAGCGTAGCGTGGCTGCAAGGTTTTTTCCTTCCTGTTCTTACAATAGCAGGGTATTCATTACACTTGTTTTCTCCCACATCCGTTGTGTGTCGGACTTGGCTCCCAGTGCCATCCTGGGCTACCACTGTTCCAAGGGAGATGACTTTTTAGTTGACATCCTAATGATGTTTCAGATGACGACATGGAAAGTATTTTTCAACTTTTTAATGCAGAAGGAGAGATACATGGCTGTGTGATATGTTCTCAGGCTGAATTTTGATAGCTGTCATGACAACAAATCACGTGTTCATTTCCCTGAATGGATGGTGTCCCGCCAGACACGCACAGAGTGTTATCAAATTTGACAGATCTTGAATGATGACATGTCAAGGATTTCGGCTTCCACCACAAGAGACTTGGGCTGCTGCAAATGCACGCTGCCAGCTGGCTTAGCAAAGCTTACTGTAGGCTTTTTCTTGGTTTTGGGTTCAGGTGGAAAAACAAGCGCCCTTTGGGGTTTTGTTTTAAATAGATTTAGTGTTTGTTGAAAATTTAATTGGTAATTTTAGATTGAAAGTTTGTTTGCCAGATTAGTAGAAGAAAAAAAAAAGGTAGTTGGACTTCATCCAGTCACTTTAAAGATGTGTTCGTTTTAGATGCTTTCAGTGTTTTTACCAAAAACTTCAGCAAAACCAGAAGGACAAGCGTTGACTATTTTTTAAGTTGGAAGCGGGCACTTTATTCACTGATTTTTCATTTTGTGTTAGTGCTATCAGTCAGTGATGATACAAATGCCCCATGCTGGTTCTGTGGAGTGCAGGGACAGGAGCTGATGCCTGTGTAGACGGGCTGCGAACAGGGGCAGTGGCACAGATGGTTTGTTTGGCTTATTTTTAGCTGTTGTTTATTTGTAAAGTTGCAATTTCAGTTGGAGGGCTGTTTCTGGTTTAACCGGACTTCAGAAGTCTTGTAAAGTTGGATAAAAACCTGTAAATACTGATTTTTTGCGTGTTTTGTATGGGAATGTTATGCTGTGTTATGGTCTGTCAGTATCCAGCACCCTGGTAACTGACTCAGATGATCTGCAAACAGCAGTTTTACAGGAGTGGTGGTGTATTTATTTATTTTTTTAGAGTTGTGAATTATTTTTGTTAGTGTTAGGGTCTGGCTATACCTGTAACGTAAGTGAATTATAAAATTGCTACCATTTAGCTGCTGGAAGAAAGGTACCGTGTTTGTATCTTTAATTAATCCTTCCTGCCAGAACTCCTTGAAATCCTGTGGACGTAGCAACTTTGGAAATGTAAGTTAAGATGTAGTGTTTTTCCTAGTGAGTTGAAATTTTATAAAAGTCCCTGCTATTTTTGCAGCTTTGTGGTTTTAATTAAGAATGTTTTTGTTCCAGTCGTAAAAGAAATTGGCTATGGTATATCTTGCTTAAATGTGTTTTCCTTTAATCATTGCATGTTGAATACAAAAATATGTAGATAGTGTTTATAGGTATAAAGACATATATTTTACATCAAAAAAGAGTGTAAGCCATTTAGAGTATAAACATATTGAGCTTCACCTTTCCTGTCTTTCAGAAAAAAGATTAAAAGAAAAATTGCTGATCAATCTCCATCCTTTAGATTTTCAGGTCTGTAGGCAGTCTTTCTGCTAGCGCTGCAGGGATAGTATAGAAATAATTATATTGTGGACTATTCATAAATTCACACTGTTTTGAATTCCATTTAATTCAAATAGAGAAAGAAATTAATGCTAATATCCCAAATAATTAATGCTATAATAAAGGATCTGCCTTCCACTTGACACTGAATGACTTATGTTCCGTTGCATCAGAAGACTTAAATCATTTTGAGCATTCAATATTAAAATTCTAATTCATGAATATTAGAAATTTAATCAGATATATCAGTAAGGACTCTGTGGATTGTATTGGGTTTTAACACTGGTAATAATAAAGCTTGTGTTTAGCACAAGTATCAAAATATGACACATCATTTTTATGTGCTCTGAGGCTCTTAAGGGATGCATGGGGAATCGTAATGAACTGAAATGTTATATACCTCCTGTGACAGAAAACTATTAAAGTCAGTGCAATGTTGTTATTGCGGCAATGTGTGTCTTCTGCCGTTAGTTCTGTCTTGTAATACTGATGGTTGTATTCCTTTAGGATCTTTTCCAGTTTTGCTGACAGGAGATCCTGGATGTTTATTTTGTTCAGATATTTCTTTCGCCTCTCTGAAACGTCAGGATGATGCAACGTTGTGGCTTTGCCAAAATGTTTATTCTTTGTTTTGTACCTATCTTTTCCCACTGTTGCTGTGTCCCTGTGAAAAGGCAAGCATGTGCTTAGTATGGCTAGTGGTCCTGTTGGAATGAATGTCTCTTATTTACAAAACACGAAGCCGAACCGTAAGTTCGTCTTTTCAAGACAAGAACCGCAATTACACTGCAGGTCAATTCTCTTTTAGTTACACATTCTTTAACTTGTCATGACATGTATGTTAAGTTACATGTTGAACTTCTGCCTGCAGTGTCACATAGCCAGCTTATTTTTAGAGACAGTCTTTACACCTATACATTGTGTATTGCGTTACTCTTATCAGCAGTCCCATAAAGTCAGTGGGACTGCTAGTAGTTTAACGTTGTTTAATGAATGGTAATACTGAGATGTTAAAAAACAGGGATGCATCAGGCAGTGCTTGATAGAATGCCTGCTTAAGTTGATGGGAAAAGGAAGTTAGTTCCTCATGGGGAAACCAAGGAATGGTTTAGTTTGGTGTTTAATTTTAAAATATGAAAATCTAGAATTTAAACCAGAATCAGTCATGCCCGCTGGTCGGCTCTCATCCCAGCCAGGTTGGGGGGAGTGTGTGGAAAATCAGGTGTTGCCTTTCAAGCCCCAACCCTCAGGCAGAGCCGTCCTGCCTGCAGGTAAGCCTGTGCTGTGTCTGCCTGGGCAGTGCTGGCAGCCGCGACTGGTGACATCCTTTTGCCACCCCGCTGGTCGCCCCTGCCTGCTTGCTGCTGGCCCGGCTGGCTGGCAGCAGCCCTCCGCTCTCGCTTCTGTCCCGTGTTCCTGGGACCATCTTCTTTAATGTAAGGGATGTGCTCAGCTTGCAAGAAGCCACGCCTGGTGTTAAAGCAGCTGGATTTCAATGGGTTGTTTAAATTGCTGACACGGTCCTTCTAAATGTGGTGCCTACTAGAGATGTAAGAAAAGCCCAACAAACCCAACCCCACAAAACCCAACAACAACCAAAACCCCAGACCCTAATAAGAATACTTGCACCTGGTATCAATATAATTTGTAGTTTCGGTGGTTATGTAGATGCAGATGTAGATTTTTATAAAGGAAATACCATTTGATTTTACAAAGTTTGTAAATATTTGATCTTCATTCTAGAAAAACTTTAGTTGGCGCATGCCTTGATTATTGTGTTATCTAAACAGACGGTGATTACTTCCACTTTGTGGCTTTGTTAGTCTTTTCCCTCCTCCTTTTCCATTTTGCAGTGTTTTGTACATAGTTAGGATTGGGAATAGCCTTTATTGTGAGTGGATATGTTTTTTGGTTGTCTGTAGTCCATTAATATGGCAGAAATATTTCATCAATTGAAAAAATAATTAAATACAACTAAAAATACCCCCTTGTATTCTGTCTAGCATGGTTACACTCGTTTGGGAATAAAATGAGCAAGTTTTGACTGAAACATTGCAGTTAAAAGTAATGTTCAAAAATACAGTTGATGAGGTTTCAGAAATGAGGACATATTTTCCACGCTTTTGAACCCCCACATACAACATTTTTGTATAATTTTTTTAAACTTTCTTCTTCCATGGGTATGTTCTGGCATTGCAATAAGGTATTGGGGTGGGCTCCCGTGTGTTTCAGTCAATAAATGTCTTTCACTAAAAAAAAGAAGCATTTTCACATTGAGAAAAGCTGTGAATGTTTTATGTTGCTTTTGTATCATTTTCAGTGCAATTATCTTAAAGTATTGTAAATTTATGGAAGGATAAAATGAGTGCTGTGGTGTGTAACCGTCCTGTGGAGACATCTGTATGTTCCTGCTGCTGCTGCTGTGTGAGGGTGATGGTCATACGTTGTCTTGAATCACGCAGCCCCTTGCTCTAATCCCTCTTTCAAAGCATCTGAATCTGCCTTCTTCCCTCGCCATGTCCCTTCTCCTCCCTTTGCATTACTGGGGGGGCAGTGGTCATTGCCTTAGAAATACGTGTCTTCTGATTAATTCACTTTTCCCGAGCAACTTGGAGGCTGTCAGGTAGCTGAATGGCATCCAGCTGCTGTGTTATGAAGCCCCTTGTCTAACGGTCTACTGTTAAAGTTGCCGTGGAGGCTATTACTCATGTATTCTTCATGTCGAAGGAGTCTTTCCATTAAATTACAGCTGTGAATAGGATTTGGATGAAGATATTTTTGTTCTCATTTTGTTGCCTCACTATTCCAAGCATGTCGTCGCACACCAGTCCCAGAAATGAGGTTGTCTGCTTACTTTATCTGCTCAGGCTGGGACTAAATACAGGGTACCTTACAGGTTATTCTTTTGAATATTGTGTTTTCATTTTCTACCTACATATGTATATCCCTGCAACCTGGTATTTGGGAATGAGTCGTTAAATCTGAACTGAATTTATGAATATCACTGGGGTCCAAATCGGGGTAGGATTTACCAGTGTGAACTGGCTTTGGACTAAAAAGAATTGTATAAAAATGACACTGTACTTTCCTTACCTATGCAGCATCCTCTTCCTGCTTGTCTGCTCTTTATCGTGGGAGAGGGAGAGTTGCTGTAGTGAGAAGTGTGTGATGAGGTCCAGTGCTGGATCTCAGCGCGACAGGGAGTTGGGGTAACAGCAGAAGCAATCTTACTTAGGTTTTTCTGTTTTCCAGTAGCTGGATATTCTCCTTCTAGTAATATTTCTCCAGAATGTTGCTGTTACGAAAAAGATCTGTTCTTCTGTGCTGAAATGTAGCCCGGGATTTTCAGCTTCTAGAAGTGCTGTAATATACTTAGTGACAATCGCTGATTCTGAGGCTTTTACATACAAGACCAATCTGAAACTTTTGAGTTTCTGAGGTTAGGTAAAGGAAAGTGAGTCGGAGAATAGAAATCTTGAGTTTGAGGAGAGTTAGACAAGGGATTAATGATTTACAGCTAGTAGTTTTAAATGTGTAAATAGCATGGCTTATGTTTTGGGTTTGGGTTTTGGTGTGTGTGTTTGTTGTTTTTTTTTAAAGTTTAGGCATACTTCTGAGATTGTTTTTTAAAGTTGTTTCTTTGTGCCTACCAGCTTTCACTGCAAAGTGGGCATAATGCAGGTTGCTGAGTCATTGACCCTTGTAATCAACAATTTATATATCTTCAGCTTGTTTAGCTTCGTACCAAGAAGCAGTAGAAAAGTGATTTTTATATAAAATCACTAGCTGAATAAACTTGTTCACGAAGGAAGGGCTTTAATTTTTCTCTGGTACGTCTAATTTTTTATCATTATGTGTGGACTTACAGAATGTGCTCAGCTGAGATTGATCACTGGTGTGTGAAATGACCAAATTATAACAATGGAGAGTTTTCTGAGGTGGGTAATGTATTTTCATACGTAGCTTCCAGCAATGAGTTTAATACACTGAAGGCCACATTTTCAATGCTTCTGTTATTGAAATGTAGTGCTCTGATCGTTTTTCTGCTGAACTTCAATTTAGAACTTCATCTGGAAAACATCCAAGGAAAAAAAGCATCAAAGCAAAATAATAAGAATTGTCTCGGAACGCAGGAAGATCTTTAAGTATAAAATTAAAATACTCAGTGAGAGCTTGAAAAAGTGCAGAGAACACCTTAAAGGCTAAATCTGTAAGTAAGAAACGAAAATAGCTTTACTGGCACCTACCTTAAAGTTGTAATAGTTTGCTAACCTTGGTTACAGGAAGCGAACTTCTACGTTCTTACTGTTTATAGCTTCATTTCCCATCTTGAATCTTTTGTCTTTGCTTCAGCTTCATTTTAATGGTAGATCCCCAAGGAGAATATTATTACCTGCAGAGCTCTGTTTTGGTCCTCTGCTCTGGTTCAAAGCCACCAGGTGAACTCTTCCACATATTTCATCAACTGAGTTATGATACTGAAGCCACATATGACTATGTTTAGTTAACTTTTCTAGGGCTTAGATTTGGGACTTTGGCAAGAAAAACACATATGTAAAGAAGTGTATGCATAGTTGAGAATCAGTTCTGGCTCTGTAGTGTTTTCGTTGTGCCAATGTGAGAACTGCTGTTCTAGGTACTCTTGTCTGTCTAGGATAGTTTGTTGCCAGTGTAGTATTAGCCTTGGGAGGATGGCAGAATGTGTGCAACTTCAATAGCTGACAATTTTTCTGTTTTCTTGACCTAACATTAAGAATATGGTAAAAAGTTCAATTTCAACCTGATTTTACTGTAAGAATAATTAAAGAAGAATTTTTTCTGTATTATCCAGGAAGACCTCCATATATCATGCTGAAGTAATTCTCTCGTTTGGGCTTCCCATTTGGGATTTTCCTTTCTTTGCAGCTGGTCTGGACCTGTTGAACAAGGACTTGGGTGGTTCTTGAATTGTTCTGGCAGCACCAGCAGGTGGTTTCCGTGCAACCTGCGAAGCATATGGAAAGTTCTGCAAAGTGCAGATTTTCTAGGGGTTTTGTTTGTTTTTGTTCTGCCTTGCAATGAATCTTAAAATTCAGGAAACTTAGCATACTTTGTCTGCTGGGCAGAGTAAAATTTTGCTGTAGCATGTGAAAGCAGCTTTTCAGCCTACCCACAAGCTCAGTATACCTGAAAAGCCCAGGTATTGTCTCTGGGGGGAGACATCTGATCATCAACCTGAATCTTAGCAGACATGGGGATTTTCTTCACCTCTTTTATTACAGAGGACTCTTCTACTTGCTTTAGCTTCCGCGTTGACTTTGCAGCTCAGCCCACACGTTTTTCTTGCTTTTCTAGGAATAGCTTCCCTGGATGGCAACATCAGCGGCTGGCAGCTCTGTGCTTGTTACGCCTGGGGAAAAAGCCCTGGCTTTCTCAAAGCCCTCTGCCTCTGGCAGCAGCGAGCAGATACGCTGTCATCATTAGGAGATGTGAGTGGCAGATAGGCGGTAGTCTGGTGTCTGGATGGCTGAAACACTCATCAGCTGGAGCAGCTGAATGGATCCTGGTCTTGGATGAACATGATTGATTAGTATAGTGGAACAATGTCTGTGCTATGTTAAATATCACAGTTGCTGCTGCCATAAGTTGTTTTAGGTGCTTGCAAGTATTCTCTCCCAGTTAGGGTGGAAATGCTTTTGATTTTCTTCCTTATGCATAGAAACTTTGCAGTAGGTCTGGATTACAGAATCACCTGCACTTCTGTGCAGCCTTTCCAGTCACCTCCCCATTCTGGATAAACTGTATACATACACTGTCTCCAAAACAAATTTTGCTACGGAATATGCACACAGCAAGTTCTTCAGAGACTCTAGGATCTACCTCTCCGGAGTAAGAATTTTCTTGATTACCATGTGTGTGTTTCAATACCGAGTACCAACTCCAAAGCAGTTCTTGTCAACAGAGTTATTGCCATTAATTTTCATCCTTGGGGTAAAAAGATGTGTGCTAAGATAACTTAGTTCCACGAGGCAACACGAGGAGAAAAGAGAGGAAGGTAAAACTGAGTGGGGCCAGCAAAAAGTTGAATGATTCTCCATTTCTCTGTGTCTTTGTCAGAAAATACCATGATCTGTGATTCCAGCCATGAAGGAAGAAAGTGAGGAGGAAAGTTGTTCCCGTCATTTGATTGCTAATCTGCATTTTCTTTTTTAGAAAAAGGAAAAGGATCATTTCGTCACAGATTGCAAATAGTGGAAAGCAGACATCCCTGGAGAGTAGAAATTGTAGTAGAAGGATGAATTAGTTGCTTTCTACCTACAGCACAGGACTTGCTCATTTTGGCAACAGCAAGATGTTTAGTTCAGCTCCGCCAGTTTTTTTTGAGATCTCACTCTAATTTCCTGAGTTTGGAGACTGTGTGATTATTTCAGCCAGCAGGAGAGCCTTATTTCTTTTTCAGGTTTAAAAAAAAAAATCTGTTTGCTAATTGTTCTGTTATTTTTTTTAATGTTACTTCATAATGTGCACCATTAAACTTTGTATGCAGGAGTGGGAAGAAGTAATTATTTCTTCTTCAGCTGGTTCACACTGAAATAGCCATAAAACTCCTGATCCTGATTCTCCACTGTTTTGCAGCTTGTAAATCATTTACTTTGTGCTCCAAGTGCAACGTGTTTGTATAATTCTAGTATTGATGTTGGTGTATTATTTCTACTTCAGTCTCACTTAAGGCAAGTGTAAATAACTTTACAGAGTTGCAAAACAGTAAGGAAATGAGCCTCCACAAGCTATGGCATCAGATTTATTTTCTGGGGCAAATGAAGAGATTCTTTGAAGCCTGATCAAAGCCCAAGCTCTGCAGTTGCACATAGTATGAAGTTGGTGGCGTTTGAGCAGAATCTGTTGGCTTCAGGAGTTTGTTTTTTTTTTTATTGGAGCTTTATATCTCTGGAACCCATATTCAACATATTTCTGGAAATGACAAATGCACTGCCATATGGCATGCCAGATTTCAAGCCACTCCGAGGTGCATGTGTGAATTTTAGAGTGCCTGAAAGAAATGAATGAAAACCACATTCTCAATTTTATCTATTGCTGAGCTCTGTAGGCAGAGGAGGGGGGAGGCTTTGAAGTAAATTCTGCTGGAGGGGATTGCATGCTTATTTCTGAGTTGCCATCCTAATGCAGCAAGGTGTAGACGTAATTTATGTTTCAAAATGCGCACTAATTTCAGCAGGAGTGCTAGTTTACACGATGCTGCGTTTATTCTGGGAGATGCTAAGAAACACTTGAGCATCCTTTTGCTACTGGTGACTCTATTACTGTTTTCAATCCTTCATTTCCAACCCTTCGTGTGCCTAAACCTCTCTTTCAGGCTTTAATGCCTGAACTTAATTCTTACTTATTGTTGAACTGTTATTTTTATATATGCTCTGTCTCCTTAAAAGGTTCTGTATTGATTGTACTTCATGAGTAGATTTCTTAAGCTTTTGTTGGTTAGTAAAAGCTGAGGAAGCATTACTGGAGATATTTGTACCAAGGTTATTTTTAATCCTGGAGACTCAATGAAAACTTTTTAAATGCAGAAAAGATGTTTGGGGAATTTGAGTCAGGTTTTGGTTAGGAAAAAACATCTCCTCCTTGTGAAGGGCAAACTAATAAGGTAGTTCCTTATTAAGATTGCTTGTGTTCATATAAACTTACACAAATTCTGTGAATTTTCTTCAGAATTAAAGACCGTGAATTTTGAAGTTTTCTTTATATTGAAAGAAGGGGGGGGGAAGCTTACTTGTGACATATATAATTTGATTAATATTTTGCCACAGTAGTTGCTTAGCTGGTAGAATTTGTTGAAATTAATTCTGTCTTACTGTAGCAATAAGGGAGAGTTCACAGGGGAAATCATGTTACTCCACTAAATCCTTTCCTTAAATTATTTTTTTTTTTAATATTGTACCTTGATACAGTAATTGTTCATAACTGCTTCCAACCCACAGCCTTTATGCTCTTTGATTTGTATGAAACCCCAAGGCTTTTGATAAGATTGTGGGTTTTCTCCATGTTAGGTCATCTCCATGGTTCAGTTGAAGTTGCCGTGTGCCGGTTAATTGCTGTTTCTGACCTTGAATGAAAGCGGGTGTTGTGCACTCCAGTTGCAATAAAAATGTGACGGCGAAGGGATGGTATTCAGTGATGTAAAGCTGCAGTTTTACATGTGTTTATAATTACCAACAATTCTGATGTTCTTAGTCACACAGCCTTCTGGTGGAAAAATGTTTTCCTTCCTCCTGGAAAAAAATGATGCATTAAGCCTATGTTAATTAATAAATCAGTTTGACGAGGATGGATCTTCTGGTCAGAGCCAAGAAGCTGTGGTTCTTGCCAGTGGTGCGCAGGAGGGCCAGGAGCTGCTTCTGGGGTCTGGGTGCGCATGTTCCTGCTCTGGGCCACGGGGCAGCTCTCCCCAGTTTGAGGTCATGGTCAGGAGCATGAACTGACAGTGGGTGGGGGATTCCTGATGCTAAGAGCATGTCCTTTTGTGGGGGGCCACGGGTAACTGTCTGAAAATTCAGGGAGGTTTCTAGGAGCGGAAGACTATATCCTTTCTTTTTCTCTGAATGGGCTTTTTAGGGGGGGGTGTTTGGGGTTGTATTTTTTGGGTTTTTTTTTTTTGTGAAATCCAACTTCAAATGATCTCCCTCTTTCTGGGATGAAGGTGGGTTTTTTTTTATATTTCAAGCAAACTTTTTGTTATGCAGAATCTCAGTTCATATCTGTATTTCACTTAGTCTTCTGGAGAATAAATAAAAAAACCCCAACAATAAAAATACATTGTTCTTATTAACATGCATTAAGCATGTACTCAATGTAATGTTTATTTGTAATCAAGAATTTGACATTTCTGACATGCAACTTCTGTTTTTTTGTAGGAATGCAATAAAGCACATTTTAGAGTTTTTAGCTTTACCTGTTTTAGACATAAAACAATTTTTAACCATAGTATTCTATGTCAGAATGGCAATACACTTCTCAAATTTCCATCCGTATAGAAACTGATTTTTGGAACGGTCTTAGAGGACCATTAGTACATTGTGGATTTGTTAGTTCGGCCTCTTTCTTCATACCTTCATTTGAAAACTCTTCTACTTTTTCTAGAAATGCTGTCTGTATTCGCATTTTTAAAGAAACTTTGAAAAATCACAAAATGAGCATGTAGTCAGACATTCTAAGAGTCCCTGTATGCTGAACCTTTTCATCTTGTGTCTTTGACTTGGATCAGAATTAACAAAAATCTCAGCAATTCCTCCCCTTCTGAAAGGCTGGCTCAAATTCATTAGTTTTTTATTTTGTCTTTAAGGATTAGAGTTTAAGCTGTCAAATAAAACCTTAACTAAAACCTGAGAGAGATCTTTTGGTGTAATGGTCAGTGTAGATGGTCTGCGTTTCCTTTATTGTTTATAAATTTCCTTAACTTTACTATCTCTGAAATTTCAGTATATCAATAAGGTTGTCTGCACCTAGGCTATTATCAGCCAACCCTTATTTTCTGTCAAATTATTCTGAATACTTTAAAAAAATCAGTTATAATTAATGGTTGTTTGTCATCAGTTTAATTAAGAAAACTAAACTCTGCATAGCTCTTCTCTGTGTATTTTTCCTTCCCTGCCTGTGCAGGGAATTGCTAATTGCGTAAAATCTTTCTGCATTTTTTTCAGTGTTGTTCCTCTTACGTTGTGGCTGCTCCTGTCCTGTTTCTTCCTCCGCTTTTGCACTGCTTGACCTTCTCATATGAGCGAGTTATCACGCCAGCCTCCCACCTCCTTATTGTACACAAGGTGTGGAGTCTTTACCAGCCACTTACTAAAAGACTACATCTGCTACCCAAGCTCTCTTTTTGAAGGCACCAGTGAGAGAGGCAGTTTGGCAGATCTCTCTGCAATGAAATTAAGATGTGATTGCATGCCGATCCAAACTTTAATCTAGATATTGCGGGTAATCGCAGTAATGAAGATGTGACAGCATGGTCTAGGAACCAGGATCTATCCCTGGCAGATTTATATTGTCGTTTACATGTTGATACTGTTCGGAGAAGCTCTGTAGACCTGTAGCTGAACTCATGCTGCCCTCAGGCCATCGATTTACAAATACTTTTAGTTCTGCAAGTTTTCTTTGAAACCATAGATGTGTGGGGTTTTTTTTGTTTTGATTTGGGTTGGGGTTTTTTTAGTGAAGAATTGTTTCGTAACATTTGGTGGTAGTTAGCCTGAGTCAGTCTTTCGAGTTGTGGGGGATTCCGGCCCTGCTGAGAATTACAGTAGTCCTGTGGTTGATTTTTGAGGACCCCACAGTCTCATTGCATTTTTCAGTAAAGCTTTTGTATAGGTACACAAGATGCCTTCAGAGTTTGTGGACATGTATGTATTAGTCTGATGGCTCATTCTTTAATTTGACATCATAAATTTGACTAACATGTGCCAAGAACTTTTTAAAGCTGATGTTCATATTGATTACGTACTCTTCTGCTTGCCAGCGTAACTCTTCTTCAAGGAGCAGGTCCGGGCGCTCCTTCTGCCTCCCAGCTCTGGGGAGAGCATTGATAGGAAAGAGAAGTTTTTTGCCTGTGGGTATATTAAAGGGATGGAAGAAGAAACAATACCGCCCTCCTTTGAGGTGATCCTTCCTTCAAGAATCTGAAGCTTTATTCAAATGGAGATGTTTTTTCTCTGTGACAACTTTGAGTTTTGTTCTGAGACCCAGTGAGCTCATGTGAAGCTCCCATCAGGCTGCACTCTGCAGAAAAGAGGAGTCATGTTTCTGTGGGGAAGCTGGCTGGCTTTTTTAGGTGGCAAAGCTAAAACTGGCTTCAGAAACATAAGTTATGCAAAGCATGTAACATTTAGCTTTACAGTTTATAAATGTAGCACTGTCTTCTTTAGAACTTCATTACTGATCAGTAATGGGCATAGAAGCCCATGCTAGGGAATTTTGTTGAGTATGCGCTGTGAAAGGTTGCTTTTTTTCCCTGTCCCATTTCCTTTGTGTCACACCAAGAGAGATAGTAATCTGTAATAAAAGTAGGTCTGAGTTGCTTTGTTCCATGTATATTTTGAAATGCTAAATATTCATTGACCCTTCTTGAGATCATTAATGCATGTCATCAGCAGGAAGGGCAAGATGATTTTAGTTGAAAAAATGAGTTTGCACATGTGAAATTACTACAAATTAGTAAAATGTAAGGTGGAAATAATTTTTTGGCAAAGGAATGAATTAATGGTGTGCCCCATAAGGGGGCAGAACCAGTACTAGATGATGCGTCATGCTTTTTGTCCTTGGTATTGCTTCACAGTGGTATGTTTATTTCTGACTGTTGGACCATCACCAGAATTTTGAATCCTGTTTGCACAGGATGTCTGTTCCTGGACTGATTTATTTTTTTTATAAATTTTTTTGCTACCATATGTCAAATGTGCTAAGAACTTGAAGCTTGTTGCATAGCTTTCTTAAGGTACCTAGTGCTTCTAAAAATACAGTAGCTATAATTTAAGCACTTGATATGTTCATAGTCTGTATTTAGGCTCTAGCTTTGAAAATTCTTGGTTTTTACTGGGAACTGTTACTTTATATTTGTCAAGAAGAAAGCACTCGTGGCATCTGTGATATTGCTGATTTAAATGGAAGGCTGTGATAACTGGTTTTTCAAAGAAAAATTGTGTGTATGCTTTAGCAGTCGACAGTGGATTTCTGAGACTGTTACTCTTGGGTTTCATGGCAATAGGCTTTGTGTTATGAAGCATGTGGGATGTTTGTGCTCTTTTGCAGCTCAAGAGGTGTAACTTCCCAAGAGAATAAGTTCTTGTTACAGGATCTGTATTTGCCATCATAGCCTGCTGAAAGGAATGGTAAAATACAATGAAAGCAAATATAATTAAAATCGTGTAGAAAGGAGGGGAAATAGTTCTGCTGCCTTGAAAGTCAACCAGAGTTTTCAAAATCTTTTAAGTATACAAGTACAATTTAGTGTTTTCAGTTCTTTGTTAGATTTAAAAACTAAGAGATGATACTCTTAGCTTCGTTTTCAGGCAAAGACATTTGGGTCATGAAGCTGGCATCTTCATGTTTTTGTAAGTGAAGCTTATGTTCCTTAAGGACTGTTACATTGCTCAGAGTTGCAGACAGTTAATTCAGGGTCTGTGGTCTTTTGGCTTTTGTTCCATAACATGGCCTGCCCATAGTTTTAGATACAAGATGAAGGTAAATAGGAGGGCTTTAAATTGGAGCAGAAGATAGGCAAAGCAGGGGGGAGGGCTTTTTAAAGATCATGCAGTAGAAAAACTGTGGAAATACACTAGAAAAGACCGTGTGACTGTAATACGCATGGAAAAATGCCTCCACTTTTTGTTTCCTTATCTAGCAAAAAGAGGGGGGGAAAAATCAATAATGTTACTGTCTTTATAATCTCCTCTGCACAGAGAAAGCTCTGGCCCAAATCTTCTTACTCTAATTGCAGAATTGGAGCATAAACCTTGAAATGAATTAATTACCCTCCCTACCCCCCATCAGCATCCTCTCTCCCGTGACCTGGAACTTACCTGTTTCTGACGGTTTTACTGACTATTGGCGTTAGGCATGTAAAGGACACAATATAATAAAATTATAACTAAAACTGTTTAATGGAATGACTGAAATATTTAAAAGTCTGTTCTTGAAACTTTGAATCTTTCTGTCCTGGCAACAAAGTGTCTGGGGAATATGTTTGAAAGTGGACAGCATATGTTTTCCTGGCTTTTGTTTTTTAACACAGATCATGGGTTTAAATGTCAGCATGACATTTTGATTTCTAGCCTGCACAAGGAAGATGATTTAGTCAGGTCAGCTATGAAGAAACAGCTATTCAACAAGGCTCTTCTGCATCCTTCAGAGAGAGAGAGCTTTGACTGTGGCAACTACTTACTACAAATGAGGGATTTTTTTAGTTTGTTTTCTTTGGGTTTTTTGTATTCCCAAAAGAACAGGCAGACCTGGACATCTATAGACAGTAGTTGCTAGGTAGTAAGACAAGCTTAGGCAATACTGTAATGAAGGTAGAGTGGCACATGATTATAATATATCCATAAATTAACTACACTGAAGTGGTGAAGTATTCAGAGCTTTTGACAGTTGTGCAAATTTACTTTGCAGTATTTAGCAATGATAGCTTTTCCATCCAGATAGGATAAGAACTTAAAAATGCCATCATCTTTCAGTACCCTTCAGATTTGTGGAGTTTTGTTTTGCACTCCCCTCCCTGCTTCCCAACCTGATGTTACCCGTTATCAAAGGGTTCCTTACCCAGGAAACTTAAAAAAAAAAAAAACCACCAAAAACCAACCAACCAAACAAAAAAAAAACAAACCCCAAACCCACAATAAACACCAAAAAAAAACCCCACCCCACCCCAAAACAAAAAAAACAACCCCAAAACAGAAACCATGACAACTTTGGAGTAAATGTTGAATTCATTAGGTGGTGGTTGGTAGGGTTTGCATGTGTTTTAAGCATCGAGCACCAAGACAAACTTCTGTGCCACAAGCAGAAGGCTCAGGCGTTTGAGAAGTGTGAAATAGCGATGGCCAACTGGCTTTTTCAAGGGAGGGTGGGAAGAAATGGCGTTTCCCAAGTCTCCCTGGAACGCCTTGCAGAGAAAGAGAAAATTCAGAGCTACCTTCCTTGTAAATGAAATTTTATTAAGCTGTGATTGCCACCTATGTCATAATGTAAAGATGGTTGAAAAACGTGCTGATGCTCATTTCGTTCAGTTTATTGTCATACCATATGGGATTTAAATGAGACCTAATAGAGTAGTAATTGGATTTGCAGTGCCTCTGTGACATAAAGGAGGATTCATGGTACTGTGCTCAGCCTGTTCTAGAGAGCAAATGCAAAAATGAAATCTCTTGTTATAAAGAACTGGCAACAAATGGATTCCTTGTATATATTCTTAAAAGTAAAAAAAAAAATTGAAGCTGAAGAAATTTGTTCTAGGCTTTGCCAAAATGTTTCTGACAGCCTCATTGACTGCATCGTTCAGTTGGAAGCTATTTTAAATAAACTGTGTATTTTTTCATTGTAAGAAAATACTCACAGTATTTGGCATATTATTAACAAGTTTAGTTAAATTATTGTGTCTGATATTCTAAGTTGTGCTTTAACATCAGAAGATGTGGTGGGTTACTGATTTGAATTTGGTCCAGACTGTTAATATCCAAAATTGCTGGCTTGTAAAGGGATCTCTGTGCATGCCTCTCAAAATGATTTTGAGATTAAATGCACTGAGCAGGTGAAGATGGTAGTTGGTCTTCATTGACCCTGCTCTGAATTAAGGCCATCTCGAGCTTTGGAGTGCAACCCTGCATTTGTGTATTACCCATTTCTTTGTTCTTGAATTAATAATTCTTCTTGAATTAGCTGTACACTTTAGAAATTATCAGATTTTGACCAAAAAAGATTCTTCCTTTCAGACTTTTCTGACTATCCCTAATGACTATCCCTTATAGCGGCGTTCCAGTACCTTATGGGGGCCTACAGGAAAGATCAGGGACTATTTATCAGGGAGTATAGTGATGGTTTTAAACTCAAAGAAGGTAGATTTAGATTAGATATTGGGAAGAAATTCTTTACTCTTTGGGTGGTGAGACACTGGAACAGGTTGCCCAGAGAGGTTGTTGAGGCCCCATCCCTGGAGGTGTTCAAGGCCAGGCTGGATGGGGCTTTGAGCAACCTGGTCTAGTGGGAGGTGTCCTTGCCTATGGCAGGGGGGGTGGAACTGGATGGTCTTCAAGATCCCTTCCAACCTAAACCATTCTATGATTCTATGACTGTGCTCAGGAAAAAAACACCCAACCCAACAGCAACACCCCTCCCACCCCTGCCTCCAGCTCTGTGAGGCTTGGTGTAAGGAGCGCAGCCTGGAATGTGCAATCCTAAATATAGGCCCATTCATAATGAATGCTTTACTCTCTCCTGAATTTGATATCGTGTTGATGGCAGAAGCACTCACAATATATGTACAGTGAGTTCTATATTTACCTTTGAAAGCGTTCTCTCCAGTATATGGATGCATCTGGGTTAAAAACTTTGTCTAAATCAGTCTCCTGTTTTTTGTCATCATTCATTTATATTTATTTAAAGGTTTATTTATCGACTGATAGTAGAGGTAGAGGTTTCTCATTAGAACATAGTTGCTAACCAATATATATTGCTTTAGTTATTTGGCATGTGCTGTTTTTTCTTTAGTTTAATAGCAGTCTCTTGAATAGTTTCATTTAAAAACCAGATAAACTTGTATTTATCTGTAGTTTCAAAAGCAGTTATTTTAATATGCTTGCAAGGAAAGACAACAAAAATCCTTGTATTTTTTTCTCTGTTAAATTTAAAGGCTATTTGTCCCCCCACCTTAATCATCGTCTGTTTTAAAACCACAAATAAACAGAATCCTGTGGTAAGGTTCAGCAAACTGAAATTGCCACATAATTAAGTGGTAACATAGACACTTCCAAGGCAAAAGGGAAATCAGTGGTCACAATGGTTTAAGGAAAGCAGCAAAGGCAGCAAGAAATCATACTCTTGAATGAAGAGCCCTGAATGCCATTTGTCACTGCTGCCTAATATTTAAGTGAGAGAGATGTATTTTCTTTTATGTATGTTTTAGATAAATTTAATTTGTCCTTCTGGGAAGTTGGCATGTTCTACTACTGCTGTTAGTATTTTGTTGGGAAAAAGAAGTTTTGGGAAAACCAAAGTGGTAGTGGAGGGTGTAGAGGTAAGCAGAAATCTTTTTAATTACTAGAGTCAATACATCTTATTTCGAAGACATGAACCTGGAAGCTATTATCTTGGGGGCAAATTTGGACAAGGTAATTGGCTTTGACCTTTTGCCAGATGTCTAACAGTTCTTTTTCCCCTCTCCCTTGTGTCCAGATAAATGTCATGCCTTTAGGTTTTTGTTCTCTTGTTCTGGTTTCAAGAGTGGAACTGCTTATGTAGCTAATCTGCGCTTAAAATTATTTTCCATTTCAAACCCCAGTAGGACTCTCTTTTGGGGTATTCAGACAGAATTGACATAATTGGATTTCTGCCCAGATACTGTATTTAGATAGCTTTGGAGATGTCATTAATTTGACAGCTGCCATAGGAAGTCTTTGTTTTGACTATTGTTACAGGGCCTGCAATGTTTCTATTGCATTTTCATTTGTAGTCTGCCACTGAATTGGCGTGATTAAAATGAGTACAATAAGACACCATCAAATGTGTACAAGACATGAAAGGGAGAAAATCAGCGCTGAAAACCTCAGAAGGTAGGCTGTTGCCAAATTTTATTTGGGTATTATGAGATTTTGGAATATCTAGTTATCTTTCAAATAGCAATAATAGCAGTGCCTGCGGCTAGGGCTGCTATATACACTACAGTGGAACCAAAGCTGTGTTAATGTTTCTCTTCTTGTTGTCAACCTAAAGCAAAGTTTCTGGGGCAGTTCAGGCAAAAACTGCTTCAACAGTTTCTGATTATTAACTTGGAAGAAAAAGCAGGTGTTTTGGGGGCACTCTGCCTTCTTGGCAAGTAGCGATCCTAGCAACTCAGGTGTTTGTTCCTTTTTGTGCATCTGAGGAACCGAGCGCTTTTATTTTGACCTGCACATTGAAGGGCTGACTTTGGGGACTGCCGTTCTGCCATGTCCAAAGAGGACGGTCACAGTACCACAAGTCACTGACTAGCATGTGTCACCTAACAAATCATGTAGGAACCAAAGCCGCTTCTAAGTTGCAAGTGTTTGTCTTCCCCTTACCTTTGGCTCTTTGTTGTGAACCCCTTCTTATGATAGTTTTGTACTTGAACCACATGAAGTTTGTTGTTTTTCTTCAGTTGCGACATCAGAGGAGACTCAAAAAAACCTTTAAATCTGGAATGCCAGTTTTTCTCATGTATTGGAACAAAAATGTCTTGCTCCTCCCAAGGAAGATAATTTTCACCAGTGTGTTACTGAACTCTAACACCAGGTACTATTTGAGCATATTCCAGTTTCAGTAAGGGATTTTGTGCTGTGGTCTTTGTTTTTTTCCCCCCCTCCCTCAATTTTACTAGCAGGTCCCAGTTTAACATCTGTTTATGTGAGTTCTGCAGCCCTGTGCTTTTCAACATTGTAAATGAAGTACTAAGTTTGAGCAAACAATAAATATTTTTACTCTTTCTGCTGTTGGTGGCGGAGAGAGATTTCTTCAACTTGCTCCCTCAGCTGAAGTCACTATAGATTTCTTCACCTGAAAGCCAAGGTGCCTGGACTTTTCTGCTATCCCTTCAAAGTGAAATGGCTCTCGTTTATTCTGACAATACTTCAGATGCAGTTTGCCTGAACAGATTAGGGCAGAGTTTGCATACTCTTCAGAATAAGATATTCTACTTGGACAGTAACGCCTACAGCATCCTTATATACCTGGTGGCTGTGGACCTGGAGGAAGGGTAAAACCCAACCTGTTGGTGATGACTGCGTTTATAGTAGGTGGGGAGTGCTCACACCAGACCTCCTTCCATCAGCATAATGTCACTTTTCTGTTTGAGGGTTTTCAAGTCATTTCTGACAATGTTTTCCTTGAGGGCATCAGTCAGGATCTGCTCTGTGCGTTTCCTCCAATTCCTGTATCTGCCTGGTGATTCCAAAGACAACCACTGACCTTGACCTATCCCTCTTAACATCACCTCATCCATATATTTTAGCACTGAGAAGGAGTGGCACTATTATTTTGAATTGAGACAGTGCCATTCTGGCGCAGACAAGCTACGTCACTGAATGTACACATAGAAAAGATTTTCTTTGGAGTAAGAAAGAATGAATAACTTACCAGAACAGGAGCTCTAATAAGGGTTGCAGTCAGCCTTTAAGTTTGAATTGCCAGCGGGCTAAGTCTGCCTTACTTGACATGATCTGTGGTATCTCTGTAGCCCCTATTACAGTCCATTTTCTGTTACATCTCACGCCAGAGCAAATCTTCTCTAACTGTGTAGATGTGAGATTTATTTGCTTATTCTAAAGATTTGTCTCCCTAGCCAAGAGTGGTAACCAAGCATCTCTGCCTGTGTTTCTCTGATAGTGAATTAGGGTTGCATCCTTCTGTGGTAGCTAATTCATCGGAATCTGCGGTTTTCACTTCTCCAAAAGGCATCTGTGAATGCCTTTTTCCAGTGGAGGTGTGTGTTTTCAGTAATTTACACGTGCAGACTACTAGATTACTGTAAAGACTATATTAATATACTGTTTCTAGTCATCTTTCACAGCCCTGAAACCCACAAGTATTTAATGAAAAGCTCTGACTCTAGTAGAGAGGTTTGGAAGAACTGGTGTGATTCGGTGTGTCGGCTATAAAATCTTAGAATGGTTTAGGTTGGATGGGACCTTAAAGATCTAGTTCCAACCCCCCATTTTAAAGGTAAAGATGCAATAGGGGAAAAATAGATTTGTGAAAGAGCTGCTTGAGCTGATGAGTTGTTAACCACTCAGGTCCTCAAAGATTCTGAGCTGATTTTACTTAATGGAAAAGACTGTCACCGTGCAGTTTTTACAAACAAAAAATTAAAGTATCGATCAGAATAAGGTTGACTGGAACAAGGTATTAAATTATATGCACAAAATACAATTTCTAAAGTGCTGAAGAAAATTATCTAACTATAAATGCTAAGATGTTTCTGAAAATCAAATCTGTAATTTGAATAACAAGGTATCCTATTACGGAAACCAAAATAATTATCTTGTGTTCAAACCATGGCCTGAGAAGCTTGCTTAGTTAAGCACTACCTAGGGTTGAAGTCTAATCCTTTCCTTTCCTTAAAGATACTGTGAGACAAAGTTTAAGAACAGCCATGGTAGTTATAGCTCTGTTTCTGCTTATCTATCTGCAATTATAATTGTCAATTCAGGTTTTTTGGCATACATTTGTAAGGGATCTTGAGGTGCTCATAACTGTCCTAAGCATAAATCAAGACCTTTGTTGCTTCTCCTATGTGGGCTTTCGGGATATTTATACATGCGCTTACATAGCCAGCTTGTAAAACCTTAAATAAGGAAAGTTAGAAATATTGTGAGTTCCTATTCCTTATTGTAAATAGAAAAGAAAAAATAGGGGAATTGAGATAAAATGAAGTTTTGAATACTTCACCTTTCACAGATGCCTCTTGAATAGGAATGTTTAAAAAGCTGGGGCTATTTTGGTGGCATGGTACCTTTGAGTGAGCCTCCTTCAGCTTGCAGAGAGTGACTGGACATGGCTTGCATTTATTTTGATGCTCGACTATCAGCGTGAAAGACAGGTGTGTGGGGGTTTTTGTCGGTCTTTTTTTTTGTTTGTTTGGTTTTGGTTTTGAGGCTGCAATATTACAGGTCCTCTCAAAGAGTTTGTAGCATTGCTGTGAGGAGGCTTCCTGGCCTCCCATTCACGATTTCTCAGCTCTGCTTTGTGGTTGGTTTTTTTGTTGTTTTGGGTTTTTTTTCTCATGCAGGGCCTGCCCTGGAAGTTTGCAGCTCAGTATAATCAAATTTGAATTAGGTCAATATCAGTAAGTATCAAGATGGAAAATCCTGCTTAAGCTAGGATATAAAAAATTTGCATATTGCAGTAAGTTTAGGTAGTAATTTGGTATCAGTGTTAGGTTTTTAAATAGCTCAGACTTTTGGGGGAAACTTCCATCTGAGAGAATGTAAGAAGCGCGTGATTCCTCTTAATAAAATAATGTGAATCTGTACAATATATATTGTAGAATTCCTAGCAGATGCAGTCACTAACAGATGTAATCCTCATTTCTTTCCCATTTAAAAAGATGCTAGTCATGCATTTATTTGGATTGCAACTACAGAGGAAGCTGGGACTGGAAGTTGCTTTTGAAATACAGTATTTATTTTAATCGTTGATACTATTTAGAAAATGAACTACTTGTGCTTCATGAGTAGATTGGGAGGTGGTGGTTGCATGCAAGGAGATGTAAAAAATGTTCTTGTTTTTTGAAAACATATCACGTCTACACAGGAGTGTGCAGACGATATGCATTTGACTGCAGGAGTTAAATGAGAATGTAGGTCAGTGTCGCCTCTTTGATTGCATGTGGTTCAAGTGTGAACCATAGCATGCTTTCTCTAGCTGTGTTCTTCTCCCTACCTCTGCACCCAAGTATATGTTTATTTAAAAAAAAAAAAAGTTGTTTGAGCAACCAGTGATACATGTCTAATCGCTTCCTCTTTGATACAAACAGCATGGCCAGGAGGTGTACTACAGCTATTGCATGCCAGATAGAAGCACAGAGAAGATAGACAACTCCTGCCCGTGCACTGTTCAGAAGAGACCCGAATTTCTTAGGCTAACCCTTACAGCCTCTGGTGATGGCTCCAAACCTGGGCTGCTTAAAAAAGCCCATTTAAACACAGATGTTTGTCTTTGCTTCAAGGGCTAGTCTCATTTTCACAGCTGGCACACAGGCTTAAATCTTTTCCAGCGTTTTAAGTATCTGGCAGTCTTTTCTGCATGCAAGGCAGTGAACCTGTTCTTGTGCCCCATTTCACTTGCTTCCTTGCCGTTAAGGAACTGCAGCCTTCAGAGAAAAAAAGCTTTGTTTTGTAGAAGATATTGCATGAAAGGATTTTATTTTTTTGTTTGTTTTCAGAATGTTATGTGCACTGCAATGAAACGTTCCAATTTGCTACCTTTTTGAAACCTTAAATATGGTGTGAATCCAATCTTGCTTTGTTTTCTCTGTGTTCCGTACTCAGTTTTAAAATGTAGTGTTCAATGAATGCCTTGACTTACCCGAGTTAAAGAATAGTTGCATATTTTAACATTACCATTTTCTTAGCTTTAAAAGAAGGTAATATTCAGTGAGTTTTGCGAGGATATATGTGACTTGGAGGTTAAAATACTAAGCATATACTAGAGTCTTGAATAAACTTAGTGGGTTTCTTTTTCCTTTAAACAAATTGAGGCACTGAGCTTTTGAGTGCTTAGGCTGATCTGTCTGCTGCTCCGTGAAACTGGATTGTGCTTGCCCAATTGTCTGCATAGTTAAAATATTTTGAACATAGCCTATTTTGATGTAACTTCATTTGAAATATCTGCCTAATGGAGAAGTCTTAATGGAATACTTTAATAGCCCAAAGTGGTTACCTGCAATTGCTCCAGCGTATTTCAGTCAATTACAAAGGAAGGCAATATTTAATGTTGGAGTGGAGCTAGATGGTGTAATGAACTGGCAGATTGCCAGCTTGATCTTCTCCACAGGAGAATTTGTATTAATGTGATGCTTTTCATTTGTTCTCCAGAAGGTCACCAGTAATACGTCAATTGTTGAATTTTATCATAGTTATCGGAGTCACTTGAATGCCTTACCATTGGAGTTAAAATTCCCACTCTGTGCAGTACAGGTTTATGGTCAGGTCATTCTTGTGTATTAGCATATTAAGTATCAAAGAGATTATTTTAGCTATTTCATGTCAGAATTTAAATAGGAGGTGGTTGGGTATTGGGAGGAGAGCCTGAGAGAATTGTCATTGAAATAGTCATTGTAAGGCTGAATCTGGATTTTAGCCATGGGGATAAAGAAAATGGGGCACATTAGAGCTATTAGTGAATGGAAAGGTGGTTGTTCCTTGTAATATATTCATTACAGGAGCGCTAATTTATTCTTGAAGTTGTAATCTTTAAAGATTACACAGTTAAATAGAAGGTGCTTATTATATTAGATGTTACTGATATTTATCTTCTGGTGCTTGTTTGCAAGAATCAAGTTCAAACATTTTTTTCTGACTATTCCAAAGTGCTTTTTACTGTGGGACTTGTATAGTCCTTGTGTTTGCAGGACCTTGGTCTAGAAAACAAAGGAGGGTGACTGTTCAAACGTAGACAGATTTGTCTTTCTACCTTGCATGTTTGTAATCGCATGTTCATCCAGTTCCTATACTCTGCCACTTCTGTTCCTTGTCATCTTCTGTTCCTCTGCTCTGGGCCTCGTGGTAAGCATGGGATATGAAGGCACTCATGAGTGGTAAGGAAGTGTGGCATTATACATGCAGCAGGGTGACATTACTGCAGTAGTGTTGGTATTAGGATTGAGATATGACAAATGGATGTCACACTAGATGGTACAGAAGTGATGGGCACTGGTGATACCACGGGACACGAGTACCCAGCTCTGTGCCTCTGTTTACTTTGCTGCCTTTCAAAAAAAGTCGTTGACTTGATTTCCCAAGTTTTCTAATGTTGCGTCAATTTGTCTTTTGGGTGGACAGCAAGCGTTTGCCATGTGTGCTCCAAGGCTTTTGAAGGTTGATGGAGATCATTTTGTACTCTCAAAGTTTAACTATTCATTCCCCATCTTGGCTTCACTATCAAATACAGCTGTCTAGAGTCCTGGCTGGTAAGATGCAGCAGCAGAACCAGAAAACCCCACCTATGGTGCAAACCCTCTGCCTGGGGGCAGATGGTACCAAACCCTAACCACTGTTTCCATTTACTGCCCTTTGAGAAGAAAGATCTTGAACTTTTGTAACTGAAAGATTGTTTTCAAGGAACATATTTAAAGTATAAGCAAATTATTTGTGGTCCAGGTTTCCATCCTGAGTTTGAGTCACTCTGCAAGTCACAACATTTCAGGCAAAGCTTTGGGCCGCGGGGGTGTGTGATGGAAATTGGTTACTCTTCTGGGGAAGTGACTCTTAGTGTGACTCGTAGCAGAAAACTTCCTCTGGCTCTTCCATAGCAAAGTGAAGATTTTCACCAGGAGGAAAATAGAAACGGAGGTCACAATGCAACGGAATTGAGCCCAGAGAGGACAGAGACCAGTCTGCATCTTGCATTCGTGTGTCTGTTAGATTAACAGAGTTTTATTTCAGTCAAAGTGTTGGTAGGAGTGAGCTTTTCTTGTGCATCTTCTTCCTTTGACTCTTTGTGCTATTACCATTAACTTTCTGAGCTACTTTTAATGTATGTTAATTGCGCTGCAAAAATAAAACCATTTTTGCTGTACAGAAGGAAGTTAACATTGTTATATTGAAATAAACACGACTTATTCTTTTCTTATGTGTTTAGATGGAATTTGGACTCTTATTTTCCCCAACTGTACATCCTCTCCAGTTGACTAATAAATACAAGGTTAGTTTTTCAGGTATTGATAATTAACAGCACTGTTTTTCAACTCACTTTCAAATGCAAGTTCTATATGTGAATGTGCATTTGTGAAGGTGGGAGCAATAACTGAGAGAGGTGTTGGGTATGTACTTAAGGAACAAACCCAAAAAAATACCCTAAACAAAGTCAGAAACTTGGTACAGTACTTCGGTGGTGGATGGTAATGGGCAGAAGATTATTTGTGAGGTAGGAAGGGGAAAGATGGTACTCTACAGAAGATTCTGTAACAAAAACTGAAATGACTTTTATTTTCTCACTTTTTCCCCTTAATATTAAACATGTTCGTGCATTATTGACAGGAGAAAAACATGTACTACAAAATATTCAGCTGGCAGGAAAACAGATCTGCCCTGCCTCAGGGTTTTAGTGTTACTTCATTTGTTAAAATATGTTTCCCATTTATTTGAGATCCGTCTTGTAATTTCAAATGTAGAGCAGTTTTCAGTGAGAATGCAGTTAAGGTCTGTAACTGGGTAGGAAAATTAATAGAGCAAAGTGTGATTGCCCACGGTCTGTGTCTGTGGAAAGCTGAAACCCCAGGCTGGGCAGTGGGGCAGCAGGGCTTCCAGCCAGCACCCTGGCAGAGGACAATTGGGCAGGTCACCCTCCAGTCCCATCTGCTGTCTGCTGTCACAGGTGTGTCTTCATTCAGGCGCTGAACTGGATCAGGAGACTCTTCTGTTTGAATAAGGCTTCCTCACAATTTGCCCTTCTCCATTTTTTTTCCCCCTTGTGTGTTTTTCGGGAGGGCTAGCAGTGCTCTGGCTCCTCTTGCAGCTGCTGGGCAGCAGGCGGTGAGCTGCCGGGGAGCTGAGGGCAGGGACTCTCTCATTCTTTATCCCCTAACAGTACGTTTATGCTTAAATGTTTACCAAACTGTGGGTTTATTAGTTCTGTTACTCCACTTATTAATGGGTAAGAGTTTAAATCTCGCTTTGAAACATCTGTGTAAGGTATTTTTAATAAATTTGTCAATGCTTTTTTTCCCCCTTCATTATGATGTATGGGACCATTGAATGAATTGCTCTTTTTAATAGAATTTCTTTGTAGGATGCTTTTGTAGAGTGGCAACGGATTGGAATCTGTTCAGAGAGGACTTTGAACAGAAACATTTGTGCATGAGTGGCCTCAGGTTGAGTAGGAGTTGTGATCTGTTGTCCTTATGAGCTACGGGCTGCAGCACAGGAAGATGTTCAGAATTTTTTCTTTCTCTTCGAATTGCATCTTAATGTATTTACACTGCCTGAATGTGTCAGACATTGTATGGAGTTAGAAGCGTTGTTAATGAACAGAAACAAAAGTTTAAACATTTTTGAAGCCTATTCTGGAAGATAACTATTGTGGCTAGAAACACTTAACAGACCAATGGAGGCTGAGAGGGACCTCTGGAGGCTTGCGCTGTCCAGCTCCCAGCAGGGATAAGGCCCCAGATGGGGCCATGTCTAGGAGAATTTGAGACTCCCCCAGAAGAAGGTCTGTCACTTCTTGGGGGGCATGTGGCCACGCTTAGCCACTCCTGTGGTGAAGCCTTTCTTCTTTACATCCAGCCAGAATTTCCATTAATGGAGTTTTCCAGCCCTCTGACCAACTTCACTGCCTCCCTCGGTCAGTGTCTCTTGTGCCAGAGGGCCCCAAACCACATGCGGTAGTAATCCAGATGGATTACACATCCCAAACGTGTCTGAGTGCCTCCTGGGTGGAAATAGTCATGTCCCACAAAACTGCAGGCTATGCTTTTGCTGATGTACCTCTGTTTTCCATGGATAACAGCTTTTCCCTTTTCTTGGGAAGTATGGGCAAGTTAAACTGACTAATGTAAAACTGAAAGAAACAGTAAATAACAGTGCCTTTTCAAATGTAATCTTTCTAAAACGGGGCTGAATTTTTAATTCCATTTATTGACTGATTTTTCTCGGTATTGTGATGGCTGAGCTCGTAGTTGCTTTCTTTCCTAAATGGTTTGGATGATCTGCAGTTAAATTGACCTTGTATTCATTGAGAAAAGTTAAGTATGAAGATGGATTCTATTTATGCTCAGTATGTGGATCAAGCTAGAGCCATTCTGCCTCCTCTTCAGCTGCTCTTAGGAGATTTTGATACAATGAAAACTAAGTTACCTAGCTAAAGTTCTTCTAAGTTTAGTGCTGAAACTAAAATATGTGTTGTTTATTGTTTCAGACAGTGGTGTACATAACTTTGTTGGAGAGTCCTGCCTTTCACTGCCTGGATCCTTTTAACAGTGTGCCAAAGGTGAGTGGTTCAAGTTCAGTGGTTATTTTCGTAACTAAAGATAATGAGTGAACTGGATGTAGTGCTTGTTTTGCTTTTGTGTAGTGTAGTACTTGTAATTTTTTTTTTTTTTTAAACTGCTGGATGGATGATTAAATAGCAAGTCTTTTTCATTCAGTGATCTGAGACAAATGAGTTCTTACTTTCAAAAAAAGACAAGAGAAAAGGATAGGCTCAGATTATTAATTAAGCACTAGATATTGCTACCACTGTTTTTTTTTTTTTGGCTCCCACCTCTTGTTACCTACTGCTTTGACTTGGGACTTTTTCACCTGAAGGCGCTGTAGGCAGGATGTGGTGGTGTGGGAGGTGTGGAGGAGTAGCGGCTATCCATAGCCTGTGGTGGAGCAGGCTTAATATTATTCTTTGTTTGAATTCTAAAAACTAAGTAATAGCTTATAAAGTATTGAAAGGAAAGGTTCTCTGTGGGTTCTCTGTGAGAGCAGAACAGAATTGCACTCAGTATGTAGAGAGTATTGTCCTGGGCTGGCTCAGAAGACCTGAGGTAACCTAATGAAGCTGATGTTTTTGGTAGAGTCTGACGATCTTCTTTCTGTTAATTCATGTACCCTGTTGTCTCTTTCTAGTAACTGTAGTTGATCTCTGTGGCTTAGCAGAGATTTATTAACAGGAAGTTTTAATAAAATGAAACCTTATTACAACTGTAACAAAAAATAAAAGCAAAAAGTCAGAACACTGAATGAACTTTCAGCATTGTAGTGGCTGAAGCACGGAGCAGAAGACTAGGAGTCTTAGTTTCATTCATTACTTTGCCAGGTGAATTTATTATTTCTTACTCAAATTGTCTGTTTATAAAATAAAAATAATGTTACCTTCTTCAGAAGGAAGTTATGAAGGCTAATTATTGACATTTTGGAGCCTTCAAGTGAAAAGCAATGTATGAAGTCCTCGGGTGCCTTGATTTTTGCTGTGAGTTCTGTTAAATGCTTGTTCAATTAAGTGTTATCAGATGTTGAAATTAGACTTAATTTGTTTAATAAAGTGCAGGTGAACCAGTTAGAATTAAAAATGCAATCCAGTCTTAAGTTTAATATCTACATATGTTTTTGCAAATGATCCAATTTTGTTTAAACTGAAAAGGAAATTCTGAAGTACTATCTTGGAAAGTCTGAGATGCTATGATTGGCTTTTGCACTACATTTTCAAATTATCTGATACATGTCTTTAAATGCAATAGACAAATTTATATCCTTGGCCTTTTCAACAGATAGGTGTACAGCCTTGACCATTTTGTATCTGTGTTTAAAGACTAATAGTGAGAAGTCTTTTGTAATAATTTTCTGGAGTAGAAACTCCAGTAAGTTTTCTTTATACTTTTTATGTATCATGTAGGTAGCAAAATTAAAACGTTCTTGAAATGGCTGTTAATGTAAAAACAAAACAAACACACAATCCTAAAGCCAATGATTAATCTATTAACTATAGACTTAATCATACTAAAATGATTCTGATTTTTCTACTAAAATTTCTACTCAAAATTAAGGTTGTATTTTACTATGGCCCAAGTTTTGTATTTATTTCAAATGTGCAATATAAAACTCTTCATAGAGTTTTATCTTTGGAATCGCTTTCTTGTCCTGTTTTATAATAGTTTTCTGTGAGAATAATTTAAAAAAAAATCCACTGCTTTGTTCAAGGAAATAGATGTTTGGAATCTGGGTTATGGATTTAGAGTCATCTTTATTTGTTGAACTTATTTCTGTGATATTTGGCTTATTGAGTAATTTTTTCTTCTACCCTTTAAAACAAGAAGAGGGGAGGGGAATCAAGCATGCCCAGAGTGAAGGTGTTTACAGCAGGTGAAGGTTTTATATACTTCCCAAAAAGGCAATTAATAGATACTGGCTTACTGAAAGGAGGAGAGGAAGAACTATTTGGATATCTCAGTTGGCAGGGGGTGTAGGGTGTATGTGTGTGTCTCTTTTTTTTTTTTTTTTTTTTTTTTT
>VUYV01000550.1:63870-80261 GCA_008711295.1 Anarhynchus alexandrinus
TTTTTTTTAATGTATGGCTACCCAGAATACTTGCTATGTCCCATTAGACAACACTTAATTTCGGTAACAAAATTAAGTCCAACTTCTATATTACTACTTTATGTCTTTTTCATCCTTTGCATGCATGTTTCTGATGGACTGTATTCAACTAGGTAAAGATGTCATTCTGCAAACCATGGAGCATTTTAATGCCTTCCCTGAAAGGAAATGAATGCATAGGTGTAGGTTCGGTAACGCCTACACTTAAAATACTTTGTTGAACCAGAGCATACTAAATCTTTTGCCCTTTGAAAAGGAAATGCAGTTGGCAACAGAGGAAATATTCACACTCAAAATGTTCTTAAACTTCACTGAACTGTGTCCTTATAGGATCTTGTTGAGTCAGAACTACAGTGTAATTAGTATGTGGTTGTCAAGATCTGCCAGTTCATCTTCTATCTAGTTGGGCAAGCTGGCTTTTTTCAGTGGTTTGGGTTTTTTTTTTTTGTTTTTTNCCTTTATTTAAACAAAAATTCTGTCATTTCTGCAATTAGATTAGTATGAAGTTACAGATGAAGTCTAATGTTCTGGCAATTTATTGCAATCATTCACTTATTGCAAATCTGAAACTATCCTAAAAGCATTTAAACTTACTTTCGAACATCATATTGCATGTACTGGTATTCTGTATTTTTGAACTTGTTCCTCATTCACTTACAGTCTTCGAATCAAAAAATAAATCACATCTTGTATTTTCACAATAGAGTATTTGAAAAGTGATTGCAATATTAGTATGTGCCTTGAGCAGTTCTTTTTTTTTGTATTTTATCAATAATGTTTAGATAAAATCTTCTGGGAAATGTTCTTTAACAGTATAATTTTTTGAGACTTCATACACCTTTCTGGAATGTACTGTTTGATTCTTCAGGGATACCTCTGTACACCAGAGGGAGATTGTTTGATGAGATCAGAAGCAAACAGGTACAAGCAAAGTTTTCAGCATCTTAGTACTCAGCAGGTTTGCTAAACTGCGATCAGATGTCAATGGCTACAGTACCACAACATTTGGTGGAAAGCCTTGTCTGTAAAGGTACTCAGAACAACCGCGACACAAATGTGCTCCTCACATTGTGAGACTGGGGACCTGCTCACAGCTTCTGAAAGACTGATCCTCCTCCTCATTTAAAGAGGAAAAAGCACCACAGACATTTCAAATTGATGGAACCGTCTGTGATGCTGTATCAGAATATTTCTTGGTATTTTTCTGTGAATCAGCATGTTTGTAGTTGTTTATTTTTGAGGATTTTAAACCCAAGGAAAACAATGCCTATTATTAGTGTTTTGTATGAGTGAGTTATGGGAAATTTTGTTTCTGACAGTAACTAAAAGAGCGAAGGGTACGTACTGAGTGGATGTCTGGTTTTCTTTCCCTTAAAAAAGTTTCCTGTAATTACGTCAATTATCCCAGGTGTCTAAAGTGTTGACTTTAAGCCTTTGAATGCAAATTTAGCACGATTTAAATATATTTACAGACATTTAGTATAATAAATGAATTTGTAGAATACTGTCCATTATGTTATACTAGTGGCATAATACTTTCTAACCTGTAATTGTGTACAGTAGGGAAGAACACTTTCATCCCACTCTTACACCCCCATAACCACAGGTATACCCCCAAATAAATTGATCTTCCCCAAATTATGTAATTTCAGTACTTTCTTTTTTAAATTTCTTTACTACATTTTTTCTGTTTCTCTTTGTGGTTCTTGGCATGAAAATACAGGCATGTGTTTATTTACTAATAATATTAGAATAGATTATTGAGAATCACTTGTCTATAATTTTTCTTCCAGCTTTGATAGCTTCAGGTGCAACTCAGGTTTGTAGATAGCAATGGGTACCTGTTATGGCCTACAAATGGCCTTTGCAGTAGACTTTAGCTGCAATCCATATGGATTCCTTATCAGAGAACACTGTACAGCTTTCATCAATACAGGAAAATTTAGTTCAGTAAAAATAAAACAATGACCACATTTTTCCTGGTGGAAGTAGTTTTGTGGTTTGATAGTGTGGACCTCGTCTGTCTTCTCATCCAGCGTGTCAGTTTTTCTGACCTAAAAAAAGCTTTGCCTGCTGAAAAGAATCTAGCGCGTTGCTCATTAATATAGCTATGAGTTAAGGTGTATATGTGAAATAGATATATACAGGTAAGCTAGGGTTAAGCTTGTGCCTGAGTATATTTGTGAACTTAGCACAAAAACCACAGCAACCAACCTTCGTGTCTTCACCACTGTTCAGAGGAACGCCACTGGTAGAACTGGTTACTGACCCCTTATTTCTGTGGTTTCTAAATAAACATATCCCTGCATTAACACCAGTTTCAGTTTCGAAGATTTGAATATGGACTGCACTTTTGAGGGACAACTCGTTTGGCTTAGAATATGATCTTGAGAAGCTCTTCAAGATAGCTTACACAGTTAAGCTACATCACAGGGAGGCTATCCTCAGATGCTGAAAGTGTTTGTTACTTAGGTGAGTGTTGCACATAGAGGCATAGGTCAGAAAAAGTCATCTTGAGGCTTTCGGGATGTGGGTTTTGGGAGCCATCCTTGTGCCGGCACTGTGTAGGGCGATAGGGCTGTATCAGCACAGGGACGGGTCAGTAATCCCAAACCCTCCTGAAGGAGAAAGCAGATTAGCAGCTGAGGCCGATGTCACCAAGTTATTCCAATATCTCACTGGCCCATAAAGGAGCTGTTGTCATCTCCTGCTTGCAAACGCCTGCTGGAGATGCCTTCCCCTCAGGTTTCTGAGGGGTGCTGTGCCTGTTGCGTAGCTCTGTAGGGCTGACTGCTTGAGCTGGTGCTTTGCAGAAGCAGGCATGCAGCCAGTGTTGGCGTAGGTCACTTATAAAATCAGTTGAAGGCTTGTTCCTCTGTTTGATAATGGCTGGAAGGCAGTTCTTCTGGTGTGGAGGCTTTGAGGGAACTTTAAATGATTCATTGTTCATCTTAGAATTGTTGTGTAGTAGAAATACAGCTAAAACTGTAAACGTGTGCATTTCCAGTAGTGCTCTTATCATGTTCCATATAACATCACATTCAAATGGTATGTATTACATCTAATGTATTATGATATTAAAAAACAGTTCAGCTTGCTGAAATACTGCTTTTTAATGAATAGGAAGAGACCGTACACGCAGTTCATCTCATTTTGTATCTGGCGAATGGTTTTGTGTGTGTTACTCAGAGGTGCTGTGGATAACTGCTGAAATTGGTGGATTTTGTAGAACAGAAAACATTTAAAGGTTAGTGTGGTATATTTGCTGTGGAATTCTGTTTCTAATAACTTGGTTAATTAATCTTGGATTACAATGATTGTTTGCACTGTAGTAACACAAAGCTCAAATTGTACTAAGCAGAGAGGACTGAGAAAATGAGCTTGTTGTGTTGTTTATTTTTTTAAGCCAGTAGTAACACGAAGCGTAGAATACCATGCATACAGATACAAACCTTTTACAGTCTATTTTTCTTTTTCTGATTTGAAGTTTGAGAGTATCATTTTAAGGCATCACAGCCTCCTTGCAGTCTCCTGTGTTTAACCCCCTCTTTCCTTTGTGCTCTCTCTTCACACCCTTTTGTTTCAGGGATCCCCTTCAACTTCTCATCTTATCCCTTCTTATTTTGTAGGCTGTTGCCTGTCAGCTGCTTTTAGTTCTTCCCCCATAATACAACCTCTGTGCAGCTTATTTTCTACCCGATCTGTCACCCTCTTCCCCTCTCCTCCCCTTGTTTCTTTTAAATAAACCTACTCCAGCTTTTTGATTCAGCAGCTGTATGTGCAATCCTTCCAGCAAATCCCTTGCTCCTGTCATTGCTACTCACGCTGTTTTTTTCCTCGCTAGTCTGAGTCCTTGCATTTCTTTTTAGCACTTCTTTTCCCTGTGATGACTTGTTCCACCTTTTCCTGCTATCCTATAAAATTTACCTGCAGCATGATTATTTTTTTATGTGAAATACTGACATCTTAACTTGCATATAGGAACATGTCTGTTAAGTATCTGCTCTGATGCGAGCAAGCTATCGCAGGTGATGTCAGAGAGATCCTTTGCCTGAAGCAGCAGGTAGTTTGGGAGACACGGATTTTCCCAAGAGGCTGATTTTGAATTCTCTGTCTTGCACCAAAATCAGTAGCTTTTTGTCTTTCTGTGCTTAGCACATTCCCTGATATGCAGCTATCCCTGTCTCGTACCATTAATTCTCAAGTTATCGCATACCAGCCCAAAAAATGCTGTTGAATGAGGGTTAGACCTCTCTTTATATTTGAATTCTGAGTTTGTCTTTCAAGATCAAACAGAGTATTAGTTTTCCTTAGTTCTGCCTCAAGATTACTGAATGGCATTTTTCTACCAGCGCTGGATTTGTGTAGGATCTGGAAAAGTATGTTCCATTGTTGCTAGAGAGTACTGGTTTATGATGATGAAGATCAAGGTGTTCGGTAAATGAAAGCATTTATCTCAAAAGAAAAGGGTGTAACACCCTTGGGCTTACTTAAATCAGTAGATTGTTGTGATCTGCTCCCTGGCTGGGGTTCAGGAGAAGCAGAGGAAAATGATGGTATAAAGCAGGCCACTGGTCACACTAAGGATTCTGGCCTGTAAGTGGTGGTTGGGCATCTCCGCATCCTGAGTCAGTACCCGGACTAATTCTGTAGAATCGTTAAAAATAGGAGTGAGAAAAACTGAGGGCAGCATTTGATGCAATGACACAGTACTGCTTGCCTTTTTGGAACTAAAGTTTGTTTCAGGTTTGAGGTTTTGAACTTAAATGTTATTACACACTAGAGGAGCAGGAACAAGGCATCAAATAACACTTCAGTCCAAGACATGTTCCTCGGAGCTTAATTTTCAACAAGGAGCTTAAGAACAAGAACAAATAAAACAAAAATGTTTGGTATTAGTCCCTTGAAGCATTCAGAGGTTCTGTGATGCAGGAAAGGAACAGGGATATCACTTCCGTGAGTTCTTCCGGAGGTCCAGGGGCAGAAGGGATGTGTCTTCTCCCTTTTCTCTATTCTCTTCCCTACCTTGAAGCAATTGTGAATTTTTATATACTTGCTCCTACTTTCAGTAAGCCAAGGGATTGTAACTTGCTGCTCCACAGCTCCCAATATTTGTGTATGAATTTTCTTAAAAAGCCTTTTTTGTGGAGGCCTCGTGCAGATTTGGTAACACTATTAGCTTCTGCTAGTAAGGTCTAATTTAGATAATAAAGAAGTTGTCTACTTCTGTTGTAATACTTCTTATCACAGAGTTGTAGCATGTCGCCCTTGAATTTTGACTACAAGTAATACAAGCTGTCAAGTACTAAATATTTTGTGTGGCTCTGAATGACACTGGTATATGAAATGGCATAGTCACTTTTATTGAAACTCAGTAGCAATATAAACTTTAAAATTTGTATTGATCTAGAAGTAACGAGAACTCTGTGGCTGAACTTCCAAATTTCAGGCCTGTGGTTTTGAACCTGTTTTTCTTTTACTTAATCTTGATTCTAGTAGTGATATTAATCCCCACAGTGTCTAGTGATATTAATCCCCACAGTGTCTCTCCATCTTTGGAAATTATTTGGCTACTATTATTTCCCTTTCACGTTTGTTGATGAATTTTATTGTTATCTGGTGGGAGTGAGAAAGAAAATGTGTCCATGAGCATGTGAGGATAGAACGTCTCGTCAGTGTAAGTGTACATAACATTTCTGGCTGAAAGGGAATGTGATGTATTAGCCAAAGCCAAATGTTTAATTTTGAATCGATTTGTTTATTGCAGGGAGATTCTGTTCAGAAAAGTGAGAAATTTCTGGCAGAAGATAAAACAGTTGAAGGAGATTTAGAGGAGTCTGGAAAGATTCAGTTTTGTTCAAGCGCCAGAGCTGAGAGCGGGAATAAAGGAGGATGAGAGTCCGGCGTTGCCAGGCCATGTTGGTCTCTGTTGAATGTGTATTTTGCTCATAGAAATGTAGATTCTTCTAATTGCTTATTCTTGGTTTTGGGTAACTGTTTCTATGAAGACAAAAGTCAGATATCCCTAGTCTTTGTCTAGTAAAAGTTTGCTTTCAGAAGCTTAGCTTTTTGAACAGCAGTTCTGGTGCAGTGGAAAATCATGTTGGGGTAGTAGTAGTGGAACAACTTTTTTGGCTGTCTGCGTAAGCCGTCTTAAAGCAGGTGGCACCTGAACTGCAAGGTGTAAGAGTTCAGAGTAAGGAGCAGCCTGCGTCCTCTGGAGCACGCCCGGCAGAAGGCTTTCAGTAAATCCCCTTTCATCCTTTTGCCCGCTTCGGTGAATGGTGTTTCTTGGTTTCGTGTCCCTCCCCTTCGACTGAGGAATTAACAATAGCTTGCTGCTGTAATCGTGTGGCAGAGCACTCACAAATACTATTTTTTGGAAGAGGACCTCATTTGAACTGGCGTATGTAAGAAATAATTTGATTGAAATAAATGAATGCTGTCAACATTCCACACCAAAAATGCAGTCTTGACTTTAAATTTAAAGCATATAGGGCAGGTCAGTTTGAAACCTGCTTTATTTTGAAAAGTGTGAGGGGTAGAGTTTTCTCTGCACTTGTGTTTTGGGAGTGGTAAGAGAGGATTCCTGTCTTGGCTCTGGAGAGCTGTTAGACGGAAGGAGGACAGATAACTTTAGGGGGAGGCTGGGATGGCCCTTTCTTGCTGGGCTGATGCTTTCCTGCTCAAGTAGCATTATCGCAGCAGTCAGCCCGACCGACAAGAGACTTGTGAAGCTGCAGCATTCACTCACATCTCATACAAGATCCGAGAGTGCCTCTTCATTTAAATTGTGCTTTCTCTTGGTACATGTCCGATCAGGAAATTAAAAGGATAGCTTTCTGAGTAACTGTCTCGTGGTCCACTCTTCTTCAGGAAGATGTACAGATTTATACAGGAATAAATTTAACGGTATTAGAGGTTTCTTAATGAAATCTAACACTGTGTCTTTCAAGCTGCCTCTTTGGTTGTGTACGTAAGCACAGAATCAAGAATGATATCTTGCATCCGGTGATTATTTTTACCTGTACTATTCAAAGACGCTGCTTCTAGAAAGTAGCTTTTTGCCTGAAAAACTGTCCTAGATATGAGAAATAGGTGTTCAGTAATGGAAAATTCAAGTAAATATCTGTGGAACTTTGCCTTGAGAGTTAAACTGAGAAGTATCTTAATATTTTTTTTTTCACTGCCACATGCACCTTTTTATATTGGATAAAAATTCTGGTCTGGGTGACCTGGTAAGAAAATCCAGAAGTCTAAGAATTTAGTCAGTATTTGAAATGACAGTAAATGGGAGCAGAGTCTGAACAGGGTTCATAAAATACTTAGTGCTCTGTGAGTTGGAAGTTAAAAATTGTTTTAGTATACATATTTTTCACATTTTCCTACTGTCATGAGGTAGATTGAATGGGGGTTTTTGTAAAGCAATTGATAAATTGCTTAAGACTATAAAGTGAACATTGTCTAGAAATGGACAATGTACTCTTTTTTTTCCTTAAACAGCTTTGGTTGGGAATAAATGCGTTTTTGAACTGAACAAACATCTCTTCCTTTTTCTAGTTAAAAAGTGAATATATGATATTTCTATTGGGGAACAGAAGGTCAGCAGTTCAATTTTATTTTCAGCATTTTATAGACAGTTTAAAGTGAAATCTCTTGAAAAGTAGGTAGCAGTGTTTCAAGGGATTAGCAGTAAAATGTAGCAATCCACAGTGATTCTGAGCTTTGTCCTTCTGTGCGAGATCAAGGTTAAACTTCTTATGTCTGAGGTCTGTTCTTTGTTTATACAATACATAAATGTACTAACACTTCTAGTGAAGTATAATTCCTACAGACCATTGAATGTTTGAGCTAGGGGAAAAGAAGCAGCAATGGAAGCAAATCATTCAAACACTTTTTTTTTTTAATCTTGAAAGAAATTCAAGGATGTCTCCTTTATAAAATTTCATGGTGTTCACCATATCCTGAGTGGCTGGCTGTTTTAATTTCAAGGTGAGAAGTAAGGTTTATTGATAGTGAGGATGAAAGTGCATGAACAGCGATACACTTAATTTGTTTTTCCACATAGCATATTTCACCAGTCTGTCATATAGATAATATTACCTAAATGTCCCCTCAGTAGAGTGTCTGTTTTTTTTCTGTGATCTTGTGTGCTTGGCTCCCTCCTGCCCCATTTTTGTAAGGGACTATGGAGAGGTTGGTAGGTGTAAAATGATTTGTAGTTTTGTCTTGTCCAGACAACTAATGTATGTTGTATTTTTCCTGGACCTTCCCCTCCTTCTATCTTGTTGGGGTTTTGTTTGTTTGTTTGTTTTTTAATGTATTTCCAAATCTAAAAGTAAGCTTAAATGTTGTCTGCTGGGGGGAATGGAGAGATAACAGTCCAGAGCAACATCAACAAACATTAAGCTTATCCCTGTCTCTGACTTAGTAGAAACACACATAAGCCAATGCAGAGATGTGGCCATTAATCATTGCTGCTGTTTTAGAGGCAAGATGAGGTCTTCTTTCCCCAAAAGTTTACTTTAGTACAGTTGAGCTATTTATTAGCTGTGTGGCTTTTCTGAAACCGCTTTTAAAAGAATTCAGGAAAAGGGGAGCCGATGCTCTTTCTGACCCTCTCTCTGTACTTATTTAAATGTGAGGCAGTGTTTGGGGTTCTGTTATATTTACTCTGCAGCCAAGAAGCATAGGCCAAAAAAAGCTGCCTTCTCTCTGTCTCATGCGGTTGGCAACTGAAGGGTCTTAAGATGTCCTCTCTGCACAGTCTGGGTTTTACCATTGCTGTCTAGAATGTGGAAAACCATCCATCGCTCTTGATGGCAATGCCTTCAAAATAAAGCAACAAGCAGCTTTTTGCCCTAATAGTGGAAAAAGTCACAGCAGATTGGGTCATCCGCAGTAGTTGCATCTGCGTAGGCTGCCGGTGGAGGCAGAAGGAGAACCTGCAGCTGCTGCCGGCACCTGCCTGAGCCCTGCCTGCTGGTGGAGCTTGCAGCAACTGATGCAGGATGGGGAGGTTGAAGGCAGATGGCATGAACATGCCGGGGCTAAAGGCTGGAGGAAGGGGTTGGTAGGAAGGGATGTTAGCTGGCTATCTGCTGTTGGAGTTGTCTTATGTTCAGACTTTTTTTCTTTCCCCTCTTTCAACAGACTAAAAACAGCAATGATAACTTAATGATTCACACTCCTTGTGTTTTCTGATAAGTATATAATAAGAGGGCATGAAAAGATGCAAGTTTGTATAGTCTTCAAGATATGGGGAGATACCTTCTTCCAAAAATATCATCTGGGTTGGATGCAGCACTGAAAAAATCATCTAACTATACAAAGATCCTCACTCTCAGTGTTTTCTGCCAGGTCTCTAGAAGGTTGCCAGTACTGTCTGTTAATCTTTGTCCTGCTTTCCAAATGAAATAAAAATACAAATTTCTTAAAAACACCCCTCCTGCCCCCCACAAACAAGCTGAAATATGTTTGTTTGGGGTTTTTTTTAATCCCTTAAGGTTGACCTTAGCCGATTTCTTAATAATCATCTCATGTTTATGGAAGGACTTTAGCCAGATTGTTATTATAAGCCCTTTGCCCTGTGTGTTGGTGACCATACTCAGTTTCAGCTTAGCTAAAGACCCATTAGAGTGTTTTCTCTGTAACTTCTATTGTTATTGTTATCTATCTTTTAAGCATAGGTAAGTTATAAGGCTCCTAACTAGTACTGCAAAACTTTAACATACATTGCAATAATACCAGCTTGTTCCTGTAGAATACCAGTTTTTGTCCTTTGAAATAGAATTTTAAATTTAAATAATCTGTCACAAGCTAAAAATGAACGCTGCCTACTTTATAATAGGCATGCTGTTCCAGAAGGGGTATAGAAATATCCTTTTCAAGTAAGACATCAAAAGATTTTTAAAAACTTAAATTTCTGAACAGCAGAGTGCTTATCACATAAATAAGAAAGAGACTACTTACTATTATGTGTTTTAAAGACTGTCACATTGATTAAGCATTTGTATCTTGAACTGCCCCAGACCAGGAAATTTTGTGGCACAGCAGTATTACTAATGAAATTTAAAAAAAAAATGAAAATGGGAAGGTTAGCTCATATGAAGGTCACAACATGAAACAGAGTGAACATCATATAAAATTAGGGTGGTATTGCATGAATTAATAGAAGGCTAGAACTCAGATTTCTGTTCTTTTAGTACTGCAGCAGCCTACCTTGTAACAGCCCTGATGGCTTTCTCTTTCTACCACTAGAGAGGCAGCAGGCTAAAGTATCTGCTACTTTCTTAAATAAGTGTTAGCAATTTTATTCTTCTCTAATAATATTTTCCAGACTCTTACTGTTGTAACGGTATGGTGTCCTTTTCTTGCAACTTCAGCTTTTATTCTGAGACCGTGTGCCTCAAATTATGAAGCTGTATTAGTCCGAATAATGGGCAGCTGTGACTATGAGGTGACCTTGGCTTACAAGAAAGGAGTGAAGATGTGACCTGGGGGATTGCCCTCACAGCATTTGTTGTGCTTGGCAGTCTCTATCTCCAAGAGCTTCCCTGCTGCTCTTGCCTGGTAGACACTGGTGCTATACCTTCCTGCTGGAGTGGACTTGGAGAGCTGGAAAGGTTCTTGTGGTCACCTACAGCCATCAGAGATGGTTGTTGCCAAGACTCTGGGCTGTAGGCAAAAAGTGTGTGGGTCTCAGCAAGGAGATGCACGCTTTGTGATTCCCTTTCCTTAAATGGCGAGTTTACATTTTAGAAGATCATTTGAAGCAGTTCCTGCTTATTTCATCTGGGCAGGCTGATTTGTGTGATAGGCTTCATGAAAACATTGTGGGGGAAATTTTTTTACAAACATCCTTTTATATGTTATTATATAAACATATATAAAGTGAGTTTTCTTTTTTTGTTGAATGGTAAAGTGCTGTACTGACTCCTTAGCAGGAAGGATGTATTTCTGGGTGTTTCTGATCTATATCCTCCTTTATTTCTTTGTGTGTCTTATAAAAAGACTTCTAAGCCACTTATAAGACAAAAAAACAAGCTTAACTTTTGTGCTGTATTGGAGCTACGCAGAAATTCGTTACCACTAAGCTAGTCTTGAGGTTTCCTGTTTGCAGTTGTTCTGTAACGCAAGATACAAGGCGCCGGAGTGTAGCTGCAGTGGTATTAGAGATTGGGATATCAGATACGTTGTGGGGCCAAGAGCAGCAAACATTGCTTAGAAGCTGTCAGAGGCATCCGGTTGAAGAAAGAAAACCCCAAACCTGGTGGCATTGTGCCCTGAAGCGATGGCAGGCGATACAGAGGGGAAGAGGGTTTGAGGTGCGTGGGGGCGGGCTGTTGGGTAGCTTTGAGATGAAGTTACTTAGCTAGTAGAGCTCTAAATTACTGGTTATTTAAGACCCCATCCTTCACTTTTTTTGAAGATACACGGCCCGCTTATATTTTAGCGAGAAGTAACATCTAAAAAACCCGCGCTCGGGGGGCCCCGTAGAAGTGGGCCGTGGCAGGGCAGTCCCGCCTGCGGCGCAGGGGCCGCAGCACCTCCGACGTGATTAACCGTCTCACCGGGCTGTATCGCCCTCACAGTTTTATCTATAATTATCGTGGGTTGGTTTTGTTGTGTTTTTTTTTTTTTTCCCCCTAAGTGACTCATAAGGAAACACAGTACTTTTTGCACCTAAGAACAAACACCTTGGGGCCTGCCAGAAGGGCTCATGGTGTCTGCTGAGCCTGCCTTTGAAGTCGCCCCTGCGGCTGGGCCTGCCTGGCGGCTGGGTCTTGATCTGCACGGGCTTGGCTAGGCCTAAATCAGGAGCTCAAATGAAGTGAAAAACGTACAGAAAAAAAAAAGTAGTTTGTTCGTGCCTATCTTCCTTAAAACCCCCTTAATAAGTACTAATTGCACATCCATAATCAGCTGGTGTGCTGTGTGGGCTTTTTGGGATGGTCCTTTGTTTCTTTCCTTTATTTTTTCTTTAGGATTAGAGTTCATCTGACTACTTGGTGGTGTTATCAAGGACATCCAATTTATGCTTTCAAGTTAGTGGCACAACTGTAACTCTCCAGAACGTCTTCATTGCTCCAAATTTTCCTCAGAGTTGAACTAAAAATGTAAAAGCTTTGTGGACGGTTCTGCTATCTTGGGGTGCATTTGAAGATTAAGTGTGTTTTGTTTTTCTTATTATATTTATACCCCAGTTAATGACAGAGAGGAAAATGGTTGTCACTGTAAAATAATCCCATAGTGTAGAAATAAGGATTAAACATTTTTTTCTTACGTCACGTGCAGGAAACTTAATGGTCGGTCTAATTCTGTACTTATTCTATTGATAATATTTAATTTATGCCAGATGCAGTTTAATGACTTTTTATAGTTCTTAATGAGCTGAACTTCACTTCTTTTTGTACCTTCAGTTTGCATTTCCTGACTTGAGCTTGTTGCTATGAGTTTTTCCTTTTGAAAGAAAGGACACGGGAGAGGGAGGGGACACAGAAAACCTGGAGCTTTTTACCTTACTTTTTAAACAGGATATTCTTTTAACGAAATAATAGTTCTTTCAATGCAAATTGTGAAAGTAGGTTGGGAAACGTAATAAAACATTCCTCCTCACAGTGGATCTATTTATTTACATTTTTGTTTACATTTATTCTTTACAGCTTCCACTCATCCTTGCTTTCAGCTTTGGAAAACTGACCCTCCTAAAGTACGGCAGCGGCTTGTATTGATTGTGACTGTGTCTTCAGTTTGCACATCAAAGTAAATTAGATAATAATCACATGCACTTACTCAGCTATCACTTTTAGTTCCATAGTCAATGCATCCTAATGAGACCTAATAGTGAAATACCCCAAATTAATTGTCAAGCTTGTGTTAAAACAGTCAGCAATTTAGGCAGCCCAAGTGTGTGGGTTTTTCTCTACTCAGGTATCGGTTTGACACCTCAGAACTGCATAGCCAGATGATGAATGTTTGGTTACTACAGCTATTGCTTTAAAAGAGGGGGGGAGTATTCTTACAATAATTTTTTGGTGCAGTGACCTCTTTCCAAAGAAATGTGTCCCTTGGGGTGTATTGACACACATTATATGCAGTATTAAAGTGTTAAACTGCAGAAGCAGTTAGACAAGGTGGCTTTTATGTGATCCATCTTCATTTGTCTAAGCACCAGCAAATAGCCCATGTAACAAAGCATGGAAAGGGTTTTACTGGTTTTAACAAAGGGACACGATTTCCCATAATTTGAGTCAGCTTCTTTACTCTTTTTATGCCTCTGCATTTTGAGATTTTCTCGTAGCAATCATTAGAAATAGGATATTTTGCTTGGTTTAGGTTGGCTTTGGCCTTTGCGTGAAGGAGATGATATTTTCCTGTTTTTTCAAACATGCATAATTTAAGTGTCAAAAATCCTGTGTTCCACTGGAAATAGCTAAAGGTGTATTCTTTTTCCACAAGTTTTCATTTGAATTCACATTTCTGTTCTTCTTGGTGCCTTTTAAGTTCTGAGTTTGGTGCTTTACTGATCGCCAAGAACTGAGTGAAACAATCTGAAATGTAGAGATGCACTTTTTTTTTGAGTGCTTTCTATATATCAAAACTATTCATCCAGGCTGATTTAAAAAAAAAAAAAAACAACACTAAAACAACAAACTAACCACACACCCACACACACCACAAAGAAAACAACTATAAGTGAAAATAAAGCTTCAAACCTCCTGAAACAGGCAGGCTAACCAGAGATTGCATCTTCATAAATAAGAAAGCTGCAAACTTAGTGTGTACTTCAGATTAAGTGATCTAATACAAGTTATTTTATTAATTACAGAATACAGTAAGCAGATCTGCTTACTTTGAAAGAAGCCTTGATAGAAAGATACTTTTTTTTTTTAATTTTCCACAACTGTGTTACCTTGGAGGACCAAATATTGCCTACTTGCTGTAGCTTGTGAAAGATTAACCAAGTCGACACCAGACAGCTGGCCTGTCAACAACACATGCTGCAGGGTTCAAAACCCATTTTTACTTTTCAGAGCTTGGGGGCAGAAGAAGGAGAGGTGGTACAGCCTTCAAATCTTAGAGGAAACCGTGATATGTCATTAGTTATCTTTTCATTCTCCCAAGACAATTAACAAAATATTGTACAGTAATTATGTCTTATATAATACCGTATAGCAATTATGTGTTTTATGCACATCAGTGTCATGTAAAAGCCTCCATATCAATTTAGTACCTTTCTTTCAGTGTGTCTTAGGAGGACATCCAATTCCAGAACAGTCTGTTACATCAATTGTCACTTCCTATTAATAGAATTTTTGCTTGTTCCCTTGGTGAGGGATTAAATCTCAAGCATTACTGTCAGTCATTTTTCAGCCATGTTTCTTTTTTGCAAAATAAATTGTGAACAGGGAGAGCAACTGCTTCTCTTCACACTGTCTTTAAAGATCAACCGTATCTCCTGTTTGCAGTATTGGAACTAACTGTATCCCTGAGTCTTCCTCCTGAAAGGAAGAGATGCTGCTTTTCTGCCCATTGGGTCAGGGTGTTAAACTAGTGGGAGCAGTAACTTATGTCAGCCTATAGGAGAAGATTCTAGTTCAGGTGGCATGCTGGAATGGATCCTTTCTTATTTATCATTGTGGGGGAAACACATATGGAGGGAAAAGAAATAATCTGGGCCTGGTAAAAGAAAATGAGATCTGCGTAACAATTATATATAGTTTGATATTTAAAATAACATCAAATTTCACATGAAAAATCACAAGCATATTTACAAGTTTGTGGGAGCAAATTCTCTGAAGTTCTTCTGTACTTAAGTTTCCGTAATCTTGAGTATTGTTTGCATTGTTCAGTTTTAAGCATTGATTCAAAATGGCTTAGCTGGTTGTTTGCGGGTTTTTTTCTGCCGTTGATAATTGTTGAATCATTGATAGTTTATTGGACATAATCTTTTCCTTTCTGGACTTTCTTCTGATAAAGTCTATATAGGAGCTGCAGTGCTAGATATTCCACTGATGTCTGCGTTTGTTCTGCCTTAGGGTTAGCTAATGTTCCTCACCTGTCTGAGCAGGCTTTCAGTACAGTCTTCTTACAACTGACTTTACCTTGGCTGGGTTTTTGTTCACTACCTTCCTAGCCTGGCAGGTTTTTCAGTTTTTCCCTCTCTCCCAAGCATGTTTTTTTTGCGTTGGAACGTTTTACGTGTGCTTCTGCAGTAGGGCAGCTGCCACTGAAGACGGGACTCCTCTCATAACAAAACTTAAATTGGACGGAAGAAACAAAGTGGTTTACGGTACCTGAGCTCAATCCAAACTAATTGGTTGTAACATTTCAGCAAATACAATATTGGTAAAATAAATTAGTTTACTTCCACTGTTAGGAAATGCTGGCTTAAAAGGGGTTGGAAGTGTGCATCGGTAGCATAATTAATATAAGAATTACTTCTTGAAGGTCTGGATTGTGGAGTTCTGTTTGTTTGCTTGTTTAGTATGGTGTCTTTGGGTTTGTTTGGTTTTTTTTTGGTAGGTTTTTTGTTTTAAAAACTGCAGTTGGAAGTTGGATTGACATAAAAATAAAGCAAATGACTGCTTGATACAGTAAACTAAAAACCAAGGCCATACATACACTTTTTAAAGTGAAACAATCTTGTACTGAGAAATGGCTGTGAATTTCATAAATTTACAGTTCCTTGCATAGGAATTTCAAAGCTTTCCACTGGTGCTTTTTAAAGTGGGGGGTGTTATCCCATCGGGTATGAGGTGAAGACACTGTATTTCAGCAATAGGACTTTCGAGCTTTTTGAGAAGGAACATTCCAGAAGGTTGTACACTTGTAGCAGTAATGGATTTTCATTTTCGTGATGTGAAGGGGTCTCATGTTAACATTAGAATCTATGGGGACGCTGGTATTTTTTGTTGTGCAGTCTATAAGCAGTATAGTTAAGAAATTTCATAGTTAGAGTGCACATCAGGTTCTTATGGGGCATTCAGATGCTTTGGGAGGTTGTATTACTGCTTTTTCCTTATGTTTTCCCTAAATCTAGTTACATCGTTTGCTTCTAATCTTTTGTTTCGCACACAGCTGTGTTGCAGCAGGATTTCAAAACTATTAATTCTACATCCCCCCTTCTGGGAAACAAATGTGTCCTTATTCACATACAAGGAAATCTTAGCTCTGCAAATGTCACAGGAAGAACCTCATTGTCCTTGATGGAGCCAGTCTGATGATGTAACCAGAAGAAAGTAATTTTAAGAACTTTAGTGCTAGTTCCCCACATTAAAAAACAAAAAACAAGAAACAAACAAAAAAACCCCACAAACAAAAAAAAACCAAACAAAAAACCCAACAAC